>PVJC01024451.1:0-25537 GCA_004026665.1 Murina feae | reverse complement strand
CTGTGTAAGAACCAGAGCATTCACCTTCTTCAGAATGATTCCAGTCAAATCCAATGACATTTACTTTTGTACCTACTATGTGCAAGTCGTGTGCTTAGGTAGCACTGGGCCACATGCCAGAAGATGACGTTGATGGCAGATAGTGAGAAAATGAGACCTGGGTGGCTGAGAAATCAGAGTGCTTTTGTCAAGATGGAGCAGACCTGTAGTTGGCAGGGTTGAAACCGGTGTTGGGAAACTCCCTGTGGAAGGGGAATGGGCCTGCCTGAAATTTCAGGTGGTTTCCTTTTTCATCTAACCCTGGATAAATGGACTAAATTGGAAATTTGAGGAATTAGAATCTGTAAAATTGTTTTTTTGAGATTTCCTTGGTTCGTTCTATTGCATGAATCCTTTTAAAAGTGTTCTGTCCATACACTGCTGTTAAATAATTGTCTTGTACCAATATTATAGGTCAGTTATATCTCAAAAAATGCGTTCTATCCCAGTCATTACCCTATATTTATCTGTTCTACACCCATTTTATTTTTCTCTATGAAAATGAGTGAAAACAAAAATGATCTTAGTTTTCTAGTTGTCACAGCGTGTAAATTCAGTAATGCCCATGACAGTGTTTGCTAAACTATGAAGAGCTGTTTACATACCTAGAACTGTTATGATTGAATAGGTGCTCAATAAATTAAGTAGATGTATTTACTTCTTTGTATGTGGGTGCTGTTAATTTAAAAGCATTATACTCAAAATATTTATTAACTGAAGCATCTACTTTACTATGGATGCTTCTTTCCACAATTAGCTAGGTTATTTTTGAGTTAAGGCAAAGTTTGATGAATTTCTAACTTCCACAAATAGAATTTTACAGAAATATTTATATAACCCGCAGCTAAAGTGAATTTTCTAAAAACTCCCCATAAGGTGAGATCACGTACGCCGTGTCTCAGTACAGAAGGATTTTTTTTCCCCAATCAGTTATGTCTCTAAAAATAAACCTAGTTTTGTTGTTAAAACTTGCTGTTTCCTCTCCACATAAGAACATCTCATTAATTTTGGTGCAAACCTTCCGACAAGATAAGGTTAAATTGTCCAGTTTTCCCATGGGAGAGGATCCGCTGTGTCTCCAACGAGCAGGGGCAGCGGCTAAGAGGTGAGTTGGACACAGGCAAACTGTTTTGATTGGTCAGAATGTTTTGCATGGAAGCCTTCCACACCCTGTAGGTCTGGATGTTCGAGCCGCGCGTTCGGTAACACCCTGCTTCTCCTACTGTCTTTACTAGATTGAAGGGAGAGCCGTGACGCTGATTTCTCTGTAATCATAGGTACCAGGGAGGGACAGACGCTGGGTGGGTGGGAAGAGCAGGGACCTCACCAGGTCCAGAGGTCCATGGTCTGCATTGCCAAGAGGTCAAGGTTACGTAGATAGGGGATCTCCTTTTCCCAGTCATTTGAAGCCAATTTAGAAAAAAAAAAAAAATGAAAATACTGCTTCTTATAAAATAAAGTCATTCAGCTTGAAGTGAAAGGCTGGGATCTTGAATCAGGTCTAAATGTTTGAGCTGTTTTGGTCTGAGAGAAAAGAAATTGTTTATTTGCCCCCACATCTGTCCTAACCAGACATATTGGTAAAAGTAAAAGTAAAATCGAATAAAATATTTTTCCCCTCTAAATTAAGAAATGACGTGTACATTCTTATGAAGCCAGTTCTTCAGAAAGGGGGTCTGAGCCTTGCATGTGTTCTGATTGTCAGAGATTGACAGGATTTAATGAGAGAAGACACAGAGCAGGGAGCAAAACTTACTGTTGAGTAACAGTTGTCAGAGGAGAAACAGATGATGTGTTTTCTTGATTGCATTTAAAAAATTAATTATTGCCAATAGAAGCTTGTTTGTGCTCGTAACTGAGTTAGTGTTGTGGTTTGGCATTTATCCACCTGTGAAGGGAGACGGGATGCGCGGAGAATCTGAAACCTGGGCGCCAGGCCGGTCAGGGGGTCGTAACCTCTGGACCCATGTTCGCCTCTGCAAAGGGAGCAGGGAGAGGAAGGTGCTGACTGAGGGGTTTTCCATCTCTAACTGTATCTTCTTTTTTAAGGCCTGCGTTTTTATTAAACCAAATCTTGGTGTAAGCAGGGAAGTTCACTCCCGAATGTTTTGGTAAGGGCACACGTTAGAAGAAATAGTCAGCACAGTATTTATGGGAGAGGAATTAAATTCGATAAATTAAAAATGCACATTGAAGTCTTAAAAGTTAGACGCAAAATATCCCCAAAACTTCCTTGTATTTTCCCTTCAGGAAACATAATATTTAACCAATATATTTCTGCTAACTCCTAAAAAAGTAGCATTGAGTATAAGAGTTTTAATTTGCTCTGGTTGAAACTTAATAAAAATGTGTGTGTTTTCTAAGAGATGAATTGTGTTGCTGGAATTGTCAGTTTTCTGGTTCAAAATAAATAGGCCAGTTTATTTTACACAGTTTTTAATAGTTGATACAACAACTGAAAAACGTGTTTATTATTGGAATATTACCAGATTTATTTATTAGTTTTCTTAAGAAATTATGTTCTTGTAGTTGCCAGTACTTTTATACTGCAATTTTTTTTTTACTTTTTGAAAAGCATACTTAAATAATATCATATAGGTATTTATGTAATTATAGTATCTGAAAAAATATGACATTTGAAACATAAATGGGAAATATAGGAAATGGTTGAAATTCACATTGCAATGACCTTTATGCTGCTAATCATTAAAGGTAAAATAGTGTCAATTTTGAAAAAACTTTCAAAAATAGCTGTAGTTTAGGATTATAAATGATATTCTTAAAGTATTTTAAGTATTTTTAGTCTCACAATGAGAACCTGAAGGCAATTGTAGGTCCATTTAATAATAAAAGGGTCTTTTCTAAATCGTAAATAGGTAATGAACTTTACATATTGAAATTCACTGAGGTTGCCCTGTGACATAATCGAATGAGACTTTAGACATAGCATTACTTCAGTTCATTGACACTTACCTTTATAAGTAGCAAACGCATCCTTATCTTTCATTCTCGTGTTTATTGAAATTGCTTTAGGGTGGTTTTCTGTTTAGTCTTATTTTTTATTCCTGTTTATTCATAATTCTACACACAGGGCATACCACAATAGCAACAACATGTAAATAGTTGTGGGCAATACTACCAAAGTTATTTTAATTGTATATTTCAATGTATTTTCAACTGAATTATTCTATTGAAAAATATTAATAACTTTAATATACAGAGATAAAAGGAACAAAATTATCCCCAAATATGGTAATATAATATGAAAATTATGGTTAGACTTCATTTAACATGAATCGTGAAGCTTTACTATTACTGCTTAGAAGACATTTACTGCTATAAATTTTTGTAACTAAATAAGTGTTTTGCGGTAATTTGTTGCTTATTATAGTCCAGATGACTGTATATTTGAGGAGGAAATGATACGAGAAATTAGATGTATCATTGGGTTTGCTTTTTTAGCAAAATGGTAAGGAATTAGTGTATATTTTAATAGTTGTGAAGGATAATAAAGACAGAGCGAGGTGAAGAGTGAACAGACTGGAGATATATGTGTAATTGGCCATCTGGATTATATATGTAACATACCATACAGACTGTACAATGTCAGGCACAAGTAGGCACATATTTACTGCATTGTATTGAGGTCTTGAGAAGGAATAGTTTAGGAGAATAAATTAGCAATTTATTTTCCTAAATTGAAAATATTTTATATTATTTTATTTTTGCTTTGGGTGATTTTCTCAATAGGTAATTAAATAATTTCCAAACAGTGATAAAAGTCAACAATTATAATGAACACTTGAGTTTGGAGTAACTATTTATAGATTTTCTTCTGTATTAATTCTTTTACCTCCCAGCTTTTGTACTTGTTTTTACAAGAGAGAAAAATATATGAAACATTTGTGAAAGCCTTTGAAAAGACTAATCTTTTTGTAGGAGATTTTCCCCTCAGAAAAGAAATCCTGTTTTTATGGCAGTTCATTTTGAGAGAAACAACTCCAGATTTATTTTACTTAAAAAAAAAAAAAAAAAAAAAAAAAGTATGGATTGATTTTAGAGGGAGAGAGAGGAAGGGAGAGGGGGTCAGAAAGAGAGAGAGAAACATTGATGTGTTGTTTCACTCATCTGTGCATTCATTGGTTGATTCTTGCCTGTGCCCTGTCTGGGGGTCAAACCCGCAACCTTGGCGCATGGGTATGCTGCTTGAAACATTTGGGATACCTGGCCAGAGCTGGTTTATTTTGCTTTTGCATGTACTTACTGTAGTGAGCAAAATACTTTTGAAGTACCTGCAAAAGGATTGGGTTAAAATTAGGCCTTTTTTTTTTTTTAACATGAATTAAATTGGAGTTACTATGAAAAAGTATTGTGTTAATTTGTTCAGAAATTATATGTAATATGTACATTTCAAAATGTTACTTATGTATTTAAATATTAATGTAAATATGTAAGTTTAATTTTATTTATTTTTCAGTCTTTTGAGATATAATTGACATATGCCATGTTAGTTTTAGGTCTGCAGCATAGTGATATATTGTGAAATGATTACCACGATAAGTAGTTAATATCCATCACCTCACATAGTTACAGTTTTCTTCTTGTGATGATAACTCTTTCCTTCTACTTTCTTAGCAACTTTCAAACATGTAGTATAGTATTGTTAACTTTAGTCATCCTACTGAACAGACCTCCCAGAACTGTCTGCTAACTGATAGTTTATACCTTTGACCCCTTTGACCCATCTCACCACCACCCCACTCCTGCCTCTGGCAACCACCAATCTGTTTTCTGTATCTATGTGTCTGATATTTTCTTTCAGTTTCACATAAGCAAGATCATATGCTATTTGTCTTTCTCTGTTTGACTTGTTTCACTTAGCATGTTACCCTGTAGGTCCATCCATGCTGTCACAAATGGGGGGATGTCCCTCTTTTTTATGGCTGAATAATATTCCATTGTATAGATAGATACAGATAGATATAGATACAGACACAGACACAGACACAGACACAGACATAGACATAGATATAGATACCACACTTTCTTCATTCATCTATTAATGGACATATAGGTTGTCTGTCTTGGTTACTGCTGCAGTGAACTTGAAGGTACAGATATATTTTCAAAATAGTGATTTCAGTCCCTCCAGATAAACACCCAGAAGTTAAATTGGTGGATAATATGGCAGCTCTGTTTTTAATTTTTGAGAGCCCTCCACACTGCTATCCATTGGGTTGTACCAATTTACACTCCCATAAAGTTGAATTTATACGTTAACATGCTGAGTGTAAAATGCTTTCTCTTTTTATTAAATTGGAATGTTAAGTATATTGCTGGCATATGTTTTCTTCTAGAACATAAAAAGCCCAAACTGTTTCCTTTTGAACCTTTTTTTTTTTTTTTTTTGTCTTAAAGTTCTAACATGGGGTGATGACAACATATCAGCATCTTGAAGGATTTCCTTTATGTACACAGGAATATAGACCTGCATTGGTCTTTTTAGTTATGTTCTCCCCACAAACAACATCACAGGACTGCTGCATGTTAATATCCCAGGAGTGTTTTATGGTATTTCCAACTCTGTACAACTACGACCTGCTGTAGAGTTAAAGTGTTTTGAGTTTATTAACTCCATTACATAGCCCTCGCGAAATACCAGTAGCTGTGAACAAAACACAGAAATATTCTCTTGGATGATGACTCAGTTAGGTGGGTTTGTAAGTGATCAAGCAGCCATGCCGGAGAAGTTATTACCTGTCGATACAGTACACTTGGTATTTCTCCAGTATCACTGATTCAGTCAACTCACAGCTGGGGCTGCAGGTGGTGGTGTGAGGAAGCTGTTTTCAAATCTTTGAAGTTATAGCAGATCCTGCGATTGTCAGGACACACTCTGAGGTGTTCACCAATGGTAGCAAAAGCAACTAATTTTCCCCATTCAACAGCAAAGTAGAACTGAGCCTTGCAGCCTCTAGAATGTTTATAAATATAAAACCGAAATTATTTGTGAAGCTAGTGAAGTAAATTCTAAAATAAGCTCAGTTTATTTCATGACAATGGAGGGACTTTGCAGGAGGAGACTATGTTCGGATTTCAGTTTGAAGGGTAAATATTCTGTACGGTTGAAATTAGTTTTGCAATTCTCATACATCGCTCATAATTTACATAGTCCGCGCAGATGTGTATGTATTTATATGTGTTTAGAGCCATGTATTTCTACCACAATGGAAACATTCATGTCCTTTCTCTAAAATTTTAATTCATGTTATCTTACTTCCATTGTTGGGACAGATGGTAAGCACTCAAAAGTGATAGCTGGTATCAGTGTTACCATTAGGCCTGCACTGAAAACATGTAAAATCTCTGCCGGGTGCCCTTGGTGAGGATAACATGAGCAGAACTTCTAGAATGGCGCCGGCCACCGTCCCCATCTACCACAGCAAAGAGGACAGCTCCTCCTGTTCATCTCTCAAATGACCTTTAACTGCCTGCAATGTCCTTTTATTCACACAGGCTGGGTTTCCAGGAGTCTAGTTTGGAGAGTGAGTCTGAGAAATCAATTTTGCTGTATTCTAGACCAGTGCTACCCAATAGAACTTTGTACGAGGATGAAAATATGTGATACCTGCGCTGTTCGACACGGCAGCCACGATCCATATGGGGCTGTCGAGCACTTACCATGTGATTAATACAACTAAGGAGCTCCGTTTTTTAGTATAATTAACTTACATTTAAATAGCCACAGGTAGCTAGTGTGACTCCAGACAAATTCTCGTGCGTGATTTGGTAAAGTCATTCTTAACATCTACGAGTTAGTAAGAGCGTCAGCTGCCTGGCCATAGGTTTGCAAGTGATGAATTCACATTTTTCAAAGTGGTCAGCTCCCAAGCCGCAGGTTCCTTCTTTTCTCTGCGCAAAGACTGTGGGTTCCAGTCTTCTTACTCGTCTGTATTGTTTTATTTTCTCCCACTCTTTTATTCACATACACAGATAAGTTACTGTATGCTAAAGATTATTAAAAGATTTTTAAAATATATTTTGATTTTTTACAGAGAGGAAGGGAGAGGTATAGAGAGTTAGAAACATCGATGAGAGAGAAACATCCATCAGCTGCCTCCTGCACACCCCCAACTGGGGATGTGGCTGCAACCAAGGTTCATGCCTTTGACCGGAATCGAACCTGGGGCCTTTCAGTCCGCAGGCCGACGCTCTATCCACTGAGCCAAACTGGTCATGGCAATTAAAAGATTTTTTAAGTAACAGAATATCTAGTCGCAGGGATAATAAATCACTACCATTGGGTTACAGTGGTTCTTGTCTGCTACTTTGTCTTTCCAAGTAAAATTATCTTTTAGGATTAAGATGATATATAATTTTTAATGGGTTTTACATTCATTTCTTCAGATAGCTTTTCTTAGGAAAGCAGGAGAAATGTATAATAGGACTTCTTTTAATTAAACTATTATTTGGTTTTACTAAATTTATGCAAAAAATTATTTTTAAGTTATCAAATGTATACAGTGCTTTCTAAATTGCAAGCTCATGAAATCAATTGTGTAAGTTGAAATCAGAAGATTTTTTTTAAAGAAGTAGCATAGAATAAGAAGGAATAGGACGTATCTGAGGATTTCACACACAATAAAGATGGTTTTATGAAATGCTAGTTACATTTGTACATGTGTGAGAGGGTTGTATATTTCTGAATTGCGATGTAAAATGGATTTATTGCTATGAATCTTGGTCAAAAGGAAAAGAAAAAAAGGTTAAAAACCATTGTCTAATTTATGGTTGGTGTGGAGACAGTGATGTCAGATCTGGTTCAAGGCCTAGATTTACTTCTTTGGACCATCATTCAATGTCTTTGACCCTCAATTATATTTTTGGATAGAAAATAACTGCCTTTTGCACTTCATGCAGTTGTTTCAAAATTGAATAAAAGTTCAAGGTGATATGCAGTTGTAGTACTCCTCATCCTTTTGAAGGGGAGTACTTCAATTATTTTATACTGAAAAAACTCATAGTTCACAATAGCCATCATTTCTGCTCATGTTTATGCTTCTGGTCAGCTGGGACTTGGCTGCTCTGTGCTGCATTTGACTGTTGGCTCAGCTTCAGATTGTGGGTTGCAGGTCATCTGGGCTGTGGTTTAGGTTTTGTTTTGCTCCATTTGCATTTAGTCTGTGATCCAGGCAAAAGGGGCACCAGCTATCAAGGGCAGGCTCTTCTCATGGAGAATCACCAGAACACAAAAGCAGGGCCAAACCACACATCCATGTTTATGACTTCTGCTTCCACTGTGGCCATGAGCATGTTACTGGCCCAGGGAAATAAAGTGGCCAAGCCCAGAGTCACTGGGGAGAGAGCGTGTATTCTACTCCCAGTGGGAGGAAGATTGAAGTGAATATTTGCTGACCAGTAATCTAAATTATCATCTTACCCAAACACCATTACAGCCAAACGTTTGTTAACGACTTTATCTAAAATATGATGAAGTACCACTATGTATTTGAAGAAAGCCGCTAATATTATGGAGCGTCGAAAACAGACACACACACACACAAAAAGGAAACCAGGACATTTATCATGAGCAGAGAAGAACATTTGAAATACTATAGTATCCTAATAGGTACGAGATTATACCATAAAATAGAAATAGCATGGTATGTAAAACAATAAAAACAAGAAATAGCTCATGGAAATGAGAAGAGTGGTAGAAATCTTAAATTTAGTAGAAGTTTTGGGAGATGAAGTCAAGGGAATCTTCCAAGATGAAGAGATAGAAAATACAATAAAATTAGATAATCAATCTAGCAGAGTCAAAAACCAATGGCCAAGAGTTCCAGGAGGAGGAAATATTAAAATGTGGGGCATGAAAATATTTTAACATAATAATACAAGAAAACTTCCCTAAAGAAAACAAATCTCCAGCTTTACAAGAGTTCATACAAGCACAAAGCATAAAGAAAGGCCTATTCCACTTCCCAACATTGTCAGATTTCGAAGTGCCAGGGGAAAAAATGATCGTGAAAGCGTTCAGAAACAAAAAAAGCCAATTATAGACCAAGTGTTAGGAATCAGAACGGCACAGGGCTTTTCAGTTGTGATATTAGAATCTTAAAGACAGTGGAGTTGCTCCGTAAAAAAAATCCTGAATGAAATTTAATTTCAACATAGATTTTGATACCCAGCCAAACTAACAAGTGTATGCACATAATAACATCATTTTCTGCCATATAGGTACTTTAAAAATGTATTATTCACATATCCTTTCCTATGAAAGTTACCTGGAGAATAAACTTCCACCAAAAAGAGAATAAATCTAAAAGCAGGATGACTTACAACCAGAAAACAGGGAACTCTAAGAGAAGCATGGGTAAGGATTGGCCCAATAAAGTGACCAACCAGGCCAGGTATAAGAAACCAAAAAGGATATATCAAGGGGGAAAAAAATTTAAAGGAACTGATAATTTATCTGAAGTGTTCCGTTATTTGGAAAAATATTATTGATGGTTACTTGACAGATATGTTTGATCATTTGTGGGCAGGGGTGGGGAGGGAAACGTCAGTTACCTAGAAAAATAAACTGTTAAAAACTTGGCAATTAATTCCAGAAATAATAGAATATTATACAAGAAAATTAATTTGAGCAAAATAATTCTTGTCTCTGTAGTGACCAGAATTTATTTCTGTAGTCATTATAATGTAAATGGGCTACTAACTAATGATTTAACCAAAATTGTTGCATATTTGGGGGAGAGTGAGGAGGGTGAGGAGGGTTTATTGGGTGGGTGGTATAAGAGGTGTAAATCATTACCTATTTTATCACAGGAAGTCCATAGAAAATGTCTAATACTGCAAAAAATCAAGAAATAGCACTACAAGTATGTCGTTGAAAAATATGAAAATACCAGAAGAGCAGGTAGTGTGTGCCTTGGAAAATTAGGCTTGGAGATGGATAAGGGATAACATGGGCACTACCCTTCTTTGTTTTGTGCAGTCGAGTGCTATTCGACAGAAATCAGTCATATTACTTTGATCAGAAAATTTAATTAATTATAAAAATGAAGTTTCCGTGTCCCTGATTAAGAAAAACACTTCCTATGGTGTAGTGACGAGTCCTCCCTACTCCATCTCCTGCCCTTGGGTCTCCCCCATTGTTTTGGTGGCTGAATTCATGGCTTGAAGTTACCGTGCCTTTTGGTAAAGTGTAAAGCAATTTGGACTGTCTTTGCCCGGTTGGCATTGTAGACACTGCGAGTTAGTGGTGCACTTTAAGAGTGATGTGCAGTTGGCCTAGGACTGTTCTGGGTCTTTCGTCCCTCAGTGGCTGCATACAGCCAAGGCAGCAGCCCTGACCTAGTTGGGTGAGGCAGAGGGTTACCCTGCCAGTGGGGGCATGGCATCTCTGGCAAGAGGTCCCTCTTCTGACTGTGGGAGTTGGTGCCATGGCAGATTTTCCTAAGTCAGGGCGTAGGTGCTGAGCCCTGGTCCAGCTGGTGAGATTATCTGTTGGTCTTGCTGATCTGCACCAATAAGCTCTTTTTCTGGCACAGATCATCAGGAGCAGGCAGTGATTTTCTGTCTTCCTCACAAACATGCTTTCTGCAGTTGGAAATGATAATAAAGTTTTATTCAGATTTCATCAAAATAGTGCTTTATGGGGGAGATGTTTTTGAATGAAATCAAGAACTTGTTAGTCCTCAGTGATAATCACATATCCTCAGCTCATTTTTTCTGCTTCGCTCATATTGCATTCCTTTTTAAACCATTAACGTAAGAAAAATACAGTTTATTAATTTACTGATAGAATTCAAGGCCTTTCACAACGCGGTCTGATGTATCATTCCATGAGCTTATGTGCCCTGACCTGCGTTCCCACTTTCTTGCCTAATATATTTCCAATTAGCCTTTAAAAACACAGATTTTCTCTAATACTCATTTGTTGCTGTGTTTCATATGCTTCGTATTTAATTGTGTGTGTGTGTGTGTGTGTGTGTGTCTTTGCTCTTCTTGAAAGATGGAGAAGAAAGCAGAAATGGTAATGATGCCTGCCATCTTTAATTCAGCTCTTACTTTGTGCCAGACACTTGCGAAGTACTCAGCATCTGACTGCATCTTCGCAGTAGCTTTAGGAGCTCGCTGCCGTTACCATTCCCATTTCAGGCTGAAGAAACTGGGCGCCGGGTCCAGGGTCACCGAGCCAGCAGGTGCCAGAGCTGTGCCTGAAACCCTGATGGGCGTTGACTTTCGGGTCTGCCGTCTAGGTCCCGATGTTTGCCTGGCTCCCAGGGCAGCCTCTGAGTTCTTCTTGCATAAGATTAAGAAAGCAGATGACTTATCCTGAAAACCTCAGGATCAGCATAAGGTTTCATATGTTGTTGTTGCATATTGCTTATAAAAATCATTGCATCTTTTCTTTTTAAGAGTTTGGAATTTTATACATTTTCCGTTCTGTCATTTTTTTTATTTTTTTTTTTGGATTCTCTCAGTTCAAAATTCTGGAGCCATCTTTGATGTCTCCTGATCTCTTTCCTTTAATTTCCATAAACGCACATGTTCTCTTTATATTTCTGTTTTTAACATATATTTTAATATGTCTCTATTCCTCCTGTCTGGGATATTGCAGCTGTGTGTGATCTCCCTGCTGGCGGGCTTTGCCATCTTCCATTGATCAGACACGTTGACCCAGTTTATTTTTCAAGCTCAGTTTCTCTCATATTGTACACCTGTTGCAACCAACATCTCCTCATTCTATATAAGAAAAATACGGTTTTATTCATCTAGAATTCAAGGCCTTTCATGTTGTGGTCTAATCTGTCATCCACAGGTTCATGTGCCCTGACCTGCATTCCCACTTTCTTGCTCATGCTAATGTTTTCCTAAACTGGCCTTCTAAAGCACAGCTTTTCTCTGATACTCCTTGTTTTTATTTGTTATATGCTTTGTATTTTATTAGTCTTTGTGTGTGTGTGTGTGTCTCATTTTTACCCAACTGAATAGTTAAATTCTGGATGTAGAAGATTGGAAACTGAGTTCAACATAGTACTGTGTCTTGTGTATAGCACTGTGTACAAAAAAATGAACCAATGGATTTGTAAAGTTTTAAAGTCAATATATAATTTAAATTTTGTATTTCTCTGCTTTTGTTTATTTCACAATGTTAGATGAAACTAAGTGGATTTTTCTGTTATGTTTTTTCATCTATTTAATTATGAGGTGAAATATATTGGTATAACTTTAACAGTTTAAAATATTTTTAAAAGAAACAAATAGGTTTTATTAGTATTCTAACCTGAAAGATATATAAAATGTACTCCAAATGAAAATTATATACTCATTATTACTTAGCTTTTTAAAGTTAAAACAGTATTCGAGTACTTGTAAGAAGCTGACTTTTTATATTGTTAGTAATACGTAGTTTTGATGGGGGTAAACTGAATATTCATAGTGAAATAATTGTTACAGAAAGAATTATTTAGTTTTTCTTGCCTGATGTATTAAATATAGTTGGAAATTGTTCTGAATACCAAGTAATGATGGAAGGAAATTTGAAATGTACTTAAATATAAAGTGTAAAACAATCTGCTTGGGCAGGATTTTGTTTTTTAAAAGGGGGTTGCATTTTTAAAAATTGCTTCTTCCTTTCTGTTGCATTTGAAAATGTTTCTCCCTTTTTTAAAATCTTGTTTTAATAGCATGAATATAGCTTTAAAAAATTTTATAAGTGTTCTAAAATAAATATTTCTGCTGTAATGTATAAATTATTTAAAACTATGTTCTATGTAAACATTTTGCTTTGAAATATTTCATTTCAGCAAGATAAAGATAATTTCATCCTAACCAACATAAATTAACCAACATAAATGTTCACATATTTTAGATGTTCATATTTATTAACTGAGTGTACTTTTGTTGCTTTCTTATAATGCAATTTCAATGTAATATTATTTTAGCTCAGAAATCTCATACACTCTAAATGCTTAAAGGTTCTCATGCTGTATTCTTTTCCTAAATCATTTTTTCCTAAATAATATTTAGCATCATCATGATACCTCCTTTTACACCTTACATTTTTCTAAAAGAGATCTTCACTTATATTACCCGATAATCTGGTTTCCAAAATATTCAAATAAAAACCGTCCATATATCCTTCAAGAGGGAGCCACATGTTTGCTGGTAATCCTGGCATGTATCGGATGTGCTCTCACAAACAGAAACTGTAAACCAAGTGACAGTTTAAGTTAGGATTATTTTTAAAGGGACTGAGCCTACGAATGAAAAGTACAGATTACCCATGTGGACGACTCTCATTTCATCTTAAAATCAGACTTCATCTCATGATCCAGAAAAACAAACAAACCCGCACTAACGTGCATTTTTGGCTTTGCTAGTTCCCTTTGTCATCAAATGGACGCTAAGCCTACATTTCCTAATAATCTCTTATCACATTGAAATTCATGGCAAACACCAAAACGAGGCAGTTGTGCCTCCCGGTGCCTGTGTCTGATCGGATGCCTTCTCCCTGCCTCTCTACCTAAGGAAATAGAGAGACTGACGCTGGAGCTGAGGGAAAGCAGGCAGCACATGGAGCGGGAGCAGCAGAAGGCGGCGGGGGCCGGAGAGGAGCTCCTGACACTGACAGAGCGGCTGGGCGAGGCCGAGCGCCAGCTGCACCTCACCAGGTACCCCGATCTCGTTCCGCACCCCCTGACCCCCTCCCCACTGTGGCCCCCATTTCAGCCCACCGGTGGCTGCCACAGGCTCTCAGACAGTTGTTGGAGTTCGTCTCAGGCATTCCGTTCACACACAGCTCTCAGGCACAGAAGCAAAACACGCAGACATGTGAGTGATGAGTGTGGCAGGGAATTACTGATCTGTCCCAAAAGATGCTCAAATATTTAGGCGATTCCCCATCAATACAAGCAACATGACATATTTCTCCTACCACCACCTCGCGTGTTAATCCCGCGTCTAATACAAATGCTGCACTGAAGGATCCCAGGAATATACGCAGGAAAGTGATCAGACACTGACATGGTTCAAGAGGCAAAATGAAAGGCATCCTGAGATGCAAATTGAGATGGAACTGCTCCTCAGTGAGGACCCTGGGTCCTAAGGAGGTGTAAGATTTTGAGACGAAATTGATTGCACTGTTCACATTTAAAGCATTATTATAACCAGGCTTGCACCATCCTGGTCTCACTGCCTATTGTTTCTGTCATGGGGTATTGTGATGTGAGTATCATTGTCATAAAACTTCAGTAAACACATAACTCAGACCCAGCTTACAATAAGGTATTTTTGGTAGCAAACATTGTATAATTTACACAGAAATACAGCAGAGAAAAATTCGCACTGTGATCAGAGATATTGCTCATTATCCTGTAAGTGGTTTCTTCTCACTTTCAGTTTTAGTATAATTTTCAGTTTTTAGGTCAAGCCTCTGGGTTTATTCAGTTGGGGGAGTTCTGCGGCTTTTAGGGAGAACTTTGTCTAAATACACACGTCAACTTAGAATCGTTGGTTTGGTTCATAGTTTAGGAAAACACTGGTCTTCTAATCACAGTAAAATGTTGAATTTCAACTCTGAAAGGGGACTGATCCCTTTTACATTAAATCTGAGCATGTAATTCTGAGCACGGTATGATAACAGATGGAGAAAAACACCACTTGAACAGCCTGCTTTTGGGGGAAAAAAATTCTGGAGGTTGGTGAACCTCCCAAAGTTTTAGGCTAGTGTCAAAATGCCTCTAGTTCTGTTAAAATCAAACTTTGTTAAAAAACATTTTGTCATGATAATATTCCAAATGGCATATTGCCAATTTCCCCTTTAAACAATGAAAGAAAAGAAGGAAGGAGGAGAGAGAGAGAAGGAAAGAAAGAAAGTATATCATTTCTACATGTGTAATATCTGGGGGAAAAATCCCAATAGATAAAGCACTTTTATGACCAAAAAAAATTGCTTAATACTGCAGAATAATAACTGTTCGGTGAATGCCCACTTAAAGTGTTGTTCTTTAGAGCTGAGAATGTAACGTTAACAGAGTTTCTATGGTTATTTAAGCATAGCTGTTTCGGAATTCAGTTCCCTCATGATCGTGAACAGTTTTTCTTGTCAGACTTCTATTGAGAAGCAGCCATTTGTGTGCTAAGCACCGCCAAACCGCAGAAATAGGGCAGCTTTTCACGTCTCCCCGTGGCTGAGCCTCAGGAAATAAATATTAATACTGGCTTTGCCCCCTTTGCCGTTCTGTCTTATTCTGAGAGTTAATTTCTGAAGTTGTAGCTCGTGGGGAGTTTTCCTGCGACATGTCCATTTGTACCGTCTGACAAGATCCATTTCTTGCAAGAAAAGCATATTAAGATACAGCAACTCTGCAAGTGACTAGTGGTAACGAATTCTTTTGTTCTTAAGGAAAATGGTTTTGCTGGCTTCCGTAGAAAGCTTTTCCTACTGAGCTTTATTTACACCAAGTTACAAAGATTTAACCCACTTTTATAGGAAATAAAGGGTGATTCCCTGTTTTCTAGGTATGGTGCTGTGTTGTAAGCATTTTACACTTCCCTATTTTACAAAACCTAGGAATGTCAAGGTGGAATAAACGTGTAAGGGGCTGCATGTCTCTCTCTTTCGTACTGGAAATGTGACTTGGTTGTGGGGTTAAATATTTCTGATATACTTTTTGAGATTTTTTTTTTTAGCGTTTGCTTTCCCTCATCTTTCCTTACTGATTCAGTATTCTCAAGTGTGTGTCTAGGGAACATGGGTGTCTCCCCCCACCCCCATATATTCCAGCTGAAATAAATAAATGCCATACAGGTAGCTCTTCATTTATTCTTAACATAAACATTTTGAATGTCATATTTTAAACAAAGTTTAAAATTGAATAGGAAAATCATGTTATAAAGTAATAATGAAATAAGAATCCAGATCTTCCAGGCTAAGAAAGTTTAAAAACTGGAGTAGAAATTTATAGATCAGTCTGAAAGGAAAGTAAGCTATCACTTTTTTGGTATTTCCCTTGATTGTTTAACTGGACTTAAAAAAATAGGAATTCAATATTTATTGAAAGACCCAACTGGTAAGTATGACATTCACTTATTCAACAAATATTTAATTGAGCACCTACTATCTTTTACCACATTGCTTGGCCCTTGGCACAGAGGAAAACGATTCAGGTCCCACCTTAGGTTGCTCATACCCGCACACCCTCACACGCTCTCAAAGAGGTAGACACACACAGCTATAATGGAGTGGGATAACAGTGCAATGATAGGAATGACAGGAGCACACAGAAGGAGAATTGGCTTCTTTTGCATTGGACATGAAGGTGACAGTCAGGAAAACCCCCCTGGAAGGGGAGACGTCTGGCAGTTACCTTGTTAATAGTTCGGGAGTAGGAGTTCTCAGAGTGGAAGAAAGTGGGAGGCGTATCCCAGCTGAGTGAACAATGTATGTGAAGGCAAAGATGGGAGAGTGCATAACCTCTTTACACCAGGCCAGGTGTTTGGCGAGAGGAAAGCTGGGAAACAAGGTCAGGGACCAGGGGGAAGGCTTTGTGAGCCACGTTCTGGAGTTTGGTCTATTCTGAGAGTAACGAATGGGCTGCTCTTCTATCGTAAGCAGGGCTTCCAGCATGATCAGCTTTTGGGTGGGATGCTGACCCATTCAGCAGTGTGGAAGGTGAACTTGGAGAGTTAATGTGGGAACAGAAAGACCAGTTAGGACAGAGTCAGCAACCACAGCCCAAATCTGACCCATCTTCTGTTTTTGTATGCGCTAAGAATGGCTTTCTGCTTTTAAATGGTTGTGGAGAGAAGGAAAATTAATAATTTGTGACACATTAAAATTACACACTCATAATAAAGTTTTACTGGCCACAGCCTCCATTATGTTGTTATATATGGCACTACCAGGGCAGAATTGAATATGTCCCCAACGCCTGAAATATTTACAAATGCTCAGAAGGCTGTTTAACTCAAGAAGTCAAGAGAGTTTGAACTATGATGGGTTCAAATGTGTACTTCAGAGGGCAATTAAAAGACACTGTAAACCCAGCCAGTGTGGCTCAGTGGTTGAGTGTTGACCTATGAACCAGGAGGTCCTGGTTCAATTCCTGGTCGAGGCACATGCCTGGGATGTGGGCTTGATCCGTAGTGTGGGGTGTGTAGGAGGCAGTGATTCTCCCTCATCATTGATGTTCTCTCTCTCCCTCTTCCTCTCTCTCTCTCTCTGTCTCTCTCTCTCTGTCTCTCTCTCTGTCTCTCTCTCTATCAACAGAAAATATATTGTTAAAAAAAAGCAACGTGAAAAGCACCATCACAGTCCTGGGCAGTGATGGTGTCAGTCAAAGACAAAGGAAATAGCATCTTCAGGAAACACTTGGGGTAGCAACTGAGAGAGGCTGTGATTACAGGGGACTCCAGTTCCCAGCCTATGGGAAGTGGGCGGTCCATTACCAGCTTCGGCGTCGTGGGGGACAATAACCGGCTTTATTCTGGAACTCGGGTGGAAATGTCCAGCGCAGGTGTAGTGTGAGGGAAAGGTGATGCTAGGAGGCTCGGCTCTGGATGCTTTTACAGGAAGGAGCAGTTCAGCCAGCGGATGGTGCAAGCAGCCAGAGGGGACCATGATTTTAAGGGGCCATGGAGGAGAGCCTCGGAGACTGACGGCCCCCAAGGTATAGGCAAAGACTACAGGATGCATCAGGGGCTGCCTTAGTGAAACAGTTAAAACCATACACTATTCTTGAGGGAGGCCCCCAGGCACCCTGGGATTGAGGACACTGGGTTTTAGTATCTTCCCCTCCACCCCCACCCCCCGCACTCACTATCTTGGCAACTTTTTTTTTTAAATGTATTTCATTGATTTTTTACAGAGAAGAAGGGAGAGGGATAGAGAGTTAGAAACATTGATGAGAGAGAAACATCGATCAGCTGCCTCCTGCACACCCAATACTGGGGATGTGCCTACAATCAAGGTACATGCCCTTGTCTGGAATTGAACCTGGGACCCTTCAGTCCGCAGGCCAACGCTCTATCCACTGAGCCAAACCGGTCAGGACTATCTTCGCAACTTTTGACAAATTGCTTCATTCTTTCAGCTGCTTGCTTCCCTATAAAATGAGGTTAGATGACATGCTTTCTAGGTTTCCTGTGGCTCCGACGATCAGTGATTCTAACCATGATTGAACACAGTGTATCACGCAGTTCCTGTTTCCAGGTGTTAGGGATTGAAATTGTGTGGAGTCCCATTTGCTTAAGATGTTTCCTGAGGTTGAAGGACATAGATGTGCCCTTCGTACCCACCATTTGCGTTCCTCACGACAATGGAGGCCTACCCTCCGTAAGGGGTATGAAAACAGTTTCTCACATCCTTCCAGTCTGCTCCACCAACCGCTGCCAAGTGAGTCTTCCTTCATCTTGTCACCTGCTCTCACCTCCCATGGTGCCTTGCGGACTGTTCTGGGTGTCCAAGCCACTTAGCACTGCAGGCTGCCCAAGGGCTCCCAACCTTCCGGTGTTACTTCATTGCCACCATCCATCTTCTCACATGCTGACTTCCAGCCAGACTTAAGCAGATGCAGCCCCCTTGAACTTTTGGACTTTTCTCCCCTTTTACTTCTGCACCTCTAACATACCCCTTGACCTTCTCTAGCCCTGAGTAGCCTTACCTTCTTTGCCAGGTCTCCCTGACATCCTGACCTTTCCACTGTAGCCTTCCCCATGACCCCTGCCTGAGGCAAGTAGGCACGTCACCCCGAGTTTTCCTGCCCAGTTGCAGTGGGAGGCCCTTAGTGCATACTGAATACGGATGGATGGATGCTCTGAACTTCTTTATGTGGTACCCTTCTGGAATGAGACATTCCAGAAGGTGGGGGACAGGTCCTTTAATATTCTATTTCTCAAAGCACCTTGCTCAGTCCTTTGGGAAGAGCTGGAGCTCAGTTAGTCATTGTTATGGGAATGGTTAATATATTGTGAGTTTATGACTATTCATTCAAAGCCTAGTAAGATATCCTATATAATAAAAGACTAATATGCAAATCGACCAAACGGCAGAACAACCAGTTACTATGATGTGCACTGACCACCAGGGGCAGATGCTCAATGCAGGAGCTGTCCCCTGGTGGTCAGTGAGCTCCCACAGGGGAAGCACCGCTCAGCCAGAAGCCCTGAGCTGGCCTTACAGCTGATGAGTCTCTCCTGCCTTTGCAGCAGTGCTAAGGGTGTCCCCATGGGAGCAGGCCTAAGCCATCAGTCAGATATCCCCCAAGGGCTCCCAGATTGCGAGAGGGCACAGGCTGGGCTGAGGGACCCTTGCCCACCCCCAGTGCATGAATTTGTGCACTGGGCCTCTAGTAGTAAGATAAATGATAAGATCCAGAAGGGAGATTTCAGGTAAGGTGTTATAGGGACAGAGGGATGGATAACTTCTTACTGACCTTGGTAGCATTGGGATACAGGGAAATGAGAATGAAGGGCATGCCACAGAAAATTGCAGAGGGCAAACGGCATTTGGGAGGTGCATATGTACATGTGAGAGAAAGTTAAATGCAACACATCATTTAAATATCTAAGTTCATCTGTGTCTGAGGTTAATATATGCATCTTAGGGCTGGCCTGGTGCCTGCGACGTGTAGTAGCTCTCTAAAGAACCATAATAGACTATCTTTTCCCTGTTTTACAGTGAGTGCATCTGAGCCCCAGAGAACTAAAATGGTTCATCTAAGGTCATGCAGCAACTTGCCTGCAAAGCCTGTGCTGTCACCATCAGGCGGTGATTCGGGGCGGGTTGGTAGGGAAGGGAGCTCATGCAACTGGTCCCGACGCACAACTGAGAGCATCAGTCACATAAATTTACCATAGAAATAAGCGTTGGCTGCTCCCAGGCGCTGGTATAAATAGGCCAGCGAGGCTCAGTCTTGGCTTGGGCTTTTCCTACGAAACTGTCCTTTGGCTCATCACTTGCCTTAGTCACTTCACATATTACAGCACAACTGTCATTCCCCTCCACTTCTTCACTTCATTTCCATAAAACAGCGGAACTTCCTTCCTATTTGTTTGTGACATGTTCTAGGAGCTTTGAAGCGCCACAGGATTTAAATTCCTCTTCCAAGACTACCATTTCCATCCGTGCGGCCCACTGCTGTACAGGACACCGTTTACAACAGGCGGTTTCGGATGTCTGTGCTTGTCCCTAACTGCTTGCTGAGGCCGACACTCTGCTCCACACCTGCCTGTGTGGACGCACACTCCTTTAAGTCTGCGTCTTTTCCCCAGACCTGCTGTGGAGGGGAGTCGATTTCTTTGGTAACTAGACCATGCAAAATCCAGGGGCAGCTGGCCTGGGGGGGGTTCTGGGCCAGGGGCTCGAGGCGACGCCAGTTTGCTGTCACTTTCTGCCTGTCATTTGCCGGGCTTGACTTCTGTGGGAATGTTGGTTCATTCTGTCAGGTTCTCCCACACCACGGAGTTGCTTGAATAGAAGACAAAGAAGATGCCCTTTATATACTAATATATATTCTTTTATTTTATTGATTTTAGAGAGGAAGGGAGAGGGGGAGAGAGAGAGAGAACATCAATGAGAGAGAATCATTGTTGATTGGGTGCCTCCTGCATGCCCTCTACTGAGGATCGAACCCGCAACCCAGTCATGTGCCCTTGACCAGAATGGAATCCGGGGCACTTCAGTCTGCAGGCCGGCGCTCTGTCCACTGAGCCAAACCACTAGGGCAAGAAATGCCCTTGATCTCAGACTGTAAGGAAGTGACTTCACTTCCAGTTTCAAAACCTGCAGTTCACATTTCAAAACTGAGTCACGTGCGCATACACCCCTTCGGGTGCTGTGGCTGGCAGCCTCCCAGAACCCCAGGAGTCAGGGGCAGGCTCCAGGGGTCCTGGGGAAATGAAACAGCAGGTGTCCCCTCCGCAGCCTCTGTGGCCCTTTAAACGAAAGTCTCCGATTTTCCCTTGAGGAGTAGCTGGAAGAGGAAGGAGGGGGAAGATTAGACCTGCTCTGTGGGTGTGGGAGAGATGGTCTCCATTGTCAGCATGTTGTCAGCCCCAAGGGGCATGGTCAGCTCTTTGTGGTTTTATTCAGAGCATCCTCAGCACTTGGAGAAGAGAGGTGAAGGGTGCATCCACAGATGCCTAGCGCGTGCCAAGCCCTGGGCTGGATGTTACCTTGTCTGCCACAAGATACGAACAAAAATTGCGAGTCTGGAAACTTTTATACCACTTTCAAACTGCCACAACATCCGAGTGCATGATCAGAGGGCTGGATTGGCTACCTTAGCATTTCTCTAGTAATTCATTTTTTAAAAATTTATTTTCTTAATACATCTAAAATATAATGCAATGTTGCATTAGTTTAAACAAATATTCAATCATTACATTAGTGTACAAGTTAGGAATGAGATATTCATATAACCTATGAAGTGTTCACCTCAGTACATATCATGCCCATCTGACACCATATTTAGTTACGACAATATTATTGACTTTTTATTTCATTTTACAAAGCTAACGCTTTGCCTAGGGCCAGAAATGTTCTTTACAGAGATATTTTACACAAGAAGTTTTAGACACCCTGTCTTCTCAACCCCTACAGCTCATCCAAGGACAGGAGTGCTAGGGGGTGAAGCGTGATGTCACACAGCCCTTAGGTCACACAGCCTGGAAGGAGGGAGGACTGGAGGAGGCGGGGTCACACTGGGTCCCTTGGACTCCAGATCCTGTGCCCACAACTCCTGTTCAGAAATAAGCACAAAGCAGATTTCAAAGCTAAACAAACTCTTTCATGGCTCAGGAATCTCAGTTCATGGGCCTCTTCTATTCCCTGTCTCCTTCCCCACGTTGGCAGCAGGCGAAGTCTAGCAGGTTCTCTGTAAATGATGAATAAATTTCCTTCTCCTCTTTATTGTAGAAAAAATTAAGGAGGAAATGCACCCGCCTTCAGGTGACAACTAGCATGAGTCAAAGGGGGGGAGGGGGAGCATCTATAAAACAGTCAACAATAAAAATAAATTTTAAAAGTAAAATAAAGACCAGCCCGGCTGGCATGACTGTATTTGAGCTTCGACCTAGGAACCAGGAGGTCACGGTTCAATTCCCAGTCGGGGCGCATGCCCGGGCTGTGGGCTTCATCCCAGTGACAGGCATGCGGGAGGCAGCCAGCCGGTCAGTGATTCTCTCTCATCGTTGATGTTTCTATCTCTCCCTCTCTCTTCCTCTCTGAAATGAATAAAAATATTTTAAAAAATAAAATAAAACAAAGACCCAACTTTCCATCCATCTTCACCTGTGTGGCCTCGTATAACAGGGAACTTGATCTTTCTTTTTTTTTCCTCCTGCATTTACTGCGGAATTTTTAGTCTGAAGCTCCCTTTAAAAGTTAAACTTGTGTTTTTTTCCTGTTCTCCTCGCATGAATAAATTAGGCGGAGAACATGTCAAAAATAATCTTAAGTGGATATATGTGCAACCAACATCCTCGAGTCTCAAAATAGATGGCCTGGGTCCTGTTTTAAGTTGAGTCCTCTTTTCCTCACCTCCCCCCGTTCCAGAGCGAGCAGGCTGTGGCAGCCAGGGTAGAAAAGGCACTTTGTTTCGTCTGATGGACATGATGGACATGATGTCCGCTCCCCTCTGCCTGTTTGAAGGGCTGAGGACCCCGGTCCCCGCGAGGCCCGGGGCAGGAGGCCAGATCACAGGCTGCCAGGAGGCATCTCCGCGGGCTCTGCCTAATGTCCCTGGCTCCCTCCTCGCAGGCCCAGAGCCCAAATGTGTGTGCAGCGAAGTCCTCCCCCTGCCGCCCAGGCCCACAGCCTGGCGCGTGGTGGTGGCCACAGCCAATTCGTTTTCTGAAGGAGCCCAGAGGCAGTGGAGGAAGCGCTGCCCACACCCCGTGCCTGACTCAACGGCGAACGCCAAGTTCAGTGACAACAAAGCATGAGATGGTGACTCCAGCAGCGCGAAGAGGAATGTTTTCCTAAAGGAAAGCTCTCCCCTCCAGCAGGAACTTAAGGCGAAGGAAGCATGAAAACATCATTGTTCAGCTCCTTCTCCAACACCCCTTCCTGCTGGGTGTGTCAGGGAGACCAACTGCTAGTCGCTCACTTGTTCATGCTTCCCGAGGCCAGCAAGTGGGGGAGATCCTGCGGTCAGAGCTGATTGGAAGGAATCGAGGAAGCAGAGGCCTGGAGACTCCCCAGTGTCCGGGCCCGTCGTGGACAACGTCCCTGGGAGCCCCGCCCAGTCCCAGTGAACACACTGGTACGAAGCTTCTGCTTGTGGGGTTGGCTGAGCAGAGAGGTCTCTCCCGGAGTACAGTCTCCAGGGACTGGGAGCAGGCACCGAATGGCTCAGAACATTCAGGGGGCTGCTGTAAAGCCAGTGTCTGCCCAGGAGAAGGCTGCCCCACCTCGCCTCGAGTGGCCTCTCCCAGCTGCATAGGTCTCCTGTGGTGGGGAAGGTGGGGCTGGGGGTTCAGAGAAACAGGCATCCCTCAGCCTCAAGGATCCCGAGGGTGCCAACATCCCTCAGCCCCTACCTTGTGTCTCCGCCAAGGACCTGTTTCTGACCAGGGGGTTTATCAAAAGACTGCACCCTGTGTGGAGGGCGTCCTTATTATGAAATACAACTATACCAGCAAAAGGCATGTTCAAATCAGCGGTTCTCAACTTGTGGGTCGCGACCCCTTTGGCGGTCGAACGACCCTTTCCCGGGGGTCGTCTAAGACCATCCTGCATTCGATATTTACATTACGAATCATAACAGTAGCAACATTACAGCTATGAAGTAGCAACGAAAATAATTTTATGGTTGGGTCACCACATGAGGAACTGAATTTGCAGGGTCAGAAGGTTGAGAACCACTGGAAGTAACAAGTCACTACTGAAGTGTCTACCAAGGTGGGGCTTGGAGTGGTCAGGATGAGTCATCAAAAGGGGGGGGGGCAGCATCGAGAGCTGCTTGTCTCCTGTCCGCTCGGCTGAAGTGTGGCCCCCAGGCTGGGGCGTCGCAGGGTCTGACACTAGTCCTGGTTGTTTCTGATTCTCCTCAGTCACCCGGGGGACGGTCTCCCCCTGCACTTCATCCCCTACGTGTCTTCATTGTGATTTCATGAGGACACGAATGAGAATGAAAGGCACTGACCCCCATCAGGTTTCTGTAAACGAGGTGTCGCTCCCTTACTGGGGACTCCGGTGCTGTTATCATATTATCATATAAATTCATAGAAAGTAAGCTAACAGCAGGCACAGTGCAGTGCTCAATCCAGAAAACTCCAGGGCAGTGGGGGCACGATCAGATCACCCGAGTCCTTGGTGGCGAGGTGGGGTGCTGGCCAGGGAGGACACAGGGAGTCTGTCTTTAACAGGACTTCCAGTTCCCTGACTCTGTGTCTTCAGAGGAAAACCACCCACCACTCCTGAAAGTCACTGTGTGTCCAACAAGATCCGCTGGAAGCAGCTCTTCTCCGCTGCCCGGGTGGGAGTCCTCTCTCTCAACCTGCTTCTGGAACAAGGCATTTACTCAGGGTCACTTGCTAGTGACTTAGGCCTCAAGGGCTGGGTTGAGGAAAGACGATGATTGTACTAAGGAAATGATAAGAGTCAGGGGCAGTGGAACTAGACCCACTGTCCGCGGAGGAGCCCAATCCCGCACAAAGAAATGAATGATCTGCGAAAAGCGGGAGAAAGAACGACAGCACGGGGCAACTTGGGCAACGAATAAACTTTGTAGATGCTGTTTCCTCTGTTTGCTTTTCATTAAACTCGGGGATGGTTGCGGCTCTGTTGTCATCCCGTCAACATTCATTCCTGTCTGTGGCCCATCCACAGAGGCCCAGGGATGCCAGCAAATAAACTGTTAACGGGGAATTAACTTCTCTGGCAGGCGCTCGCCCTTATCCTCCAAATTAAAGAAAATGAAATGGGCAGAAACAGAGTGTAGATTACCTCCTTTTTGTCAAAAAATGGTGGGAATCTGAAAATTAATAATAAAAAAGGGAACAGATGCAGGCACATGCCAGAGGGAGATTAATGTGGAGAGGAAAGTCTGTGAGCAACAAAACTGGAGCAAACGGAATCAGTGGGAGGTGGTTGTACAATCAGAATCGGGATAAAAGAGAAATTACCGGCAACCCTGCTCTTGTCAACGGAGCCGTAATGAAAGACGGCCGCTGCCAGCAGCGCGAACCTGTGTTAGCACTTTGGGGTAAGGATGGTAGCCGGGTGCCAGGTAGGAGGGCAGTGCCGGGTTGCTGGGCAGCAGCCATCGTGTACGGAACAGATGGCACGGAAAGCTGGCAGGGGAGGGGTTCCTTAGCAGAACTAATCAGACAGTAACAGATAGGGCAGCTGGGAGGACTGACCACCGAGCGCGCGCCTGCGGGTAGCCGAGTGCCATGATGTTGGCAGTGGTGTGTGCCCATTGGTCTGAGAGAAGACCTTGCAACGTCTTTCCCGTCCTGGGAAGGACGGAAACTTTTG
>PVJC01024450.1:0-25544 GCA_004026665.1 Murina feae | reverse complement strand
AATGTATATGATAGACTGAGAATTTGCTATAGAGTAGATTTAGGAGACCACATCTGGGTCAGTTAAATGTCTGAAGACATACGCAAAATAATGCGAAGCTGTGATGATATCTTATTTTGTGACAATAACAATGAAGTGCACCACGAATATAACTGCAGATGGAGCAAGGAGCCGAGGCCTTAGTTAAGAATGGACTATGCATTTATTCCTAATTGCTCTGGTCATTAGACTTCTTCCTCAAGTTAGTGACATAGCAGCCAAACTATATGCAAACGAAATGTAGCCTCAGGGATTGAGCAAAGCGAGGTCATACTGCCTCTACCTGATAGAAGGGATTGGGATTGAGTTCAGCTAGGTTTTGAACAGAAGTTAAAGAGGGAGACCACACAGCCAGACAACTTGGGTAGTATATTAATGGGGTACACTGAGCCCCTGTGCAGGTGTATATGTGGGTAGTGCATATTTACTCATTTTTCCCTCCCTGGCACAGCTATACCACTGAAAAAAATCCAAGTGTCCCCATGTTGCCTGTTCTGCTCTACCTATTACCATCACGCTTGGGCAAACAGCAGAGTCCTTCTCCTTGCCTATTACCGAGAAGCTGAATACATAAGAGCTCTTGAGTTGATGGTGTTAAGTACTGAGATTACAAACAGCTTTTCCTTATCATTATTCTGTGTTCAGCAAGCAATCTTGGCTCCCTTATTGCTTCAACGTAGGAGGAAGCACGCTGTCCAGAGGACTTCGGCATCTGGATCACTTGCTACGTGTGTTTCTCAATGTGACCGTGGTTCACTCATCAATTTCAAGGCCAATTTCCTTGGACATCCTCATGAGTCAGGTTTCTAAGGTCAGGGTCATGCACTGCGTCAGTTCACTAGGGCAATGTCACCCCGGTGATCTCTGGTGGTTCACCAGCCTTTCTCTGGTAACACAGCTCTATTGCTACACACTTTCTCTTTTCCTTTAAAACTCCTACAACTAGTTGTAGGATCTTGGGACACTCAGTATACTGCATGATTCAGAGGCATGGGTTTAGGGTTGAACAGTCGGTTCCTAGCCTTGCCACATACTAGCTATATGAACTTGAGCAAGTTTCTTATGCTTTGAGCCATGGTTGCTTCATCTGAAAAATGAGGATGACACCTCCTGTTTTAGTAGATTCTGGTAGGACTTTAAAAAGTAATTAATGTGTGTAAAGAGCTTAGGTCAGAGGCTGGCATATATTAAGTACCCATTTTATTGTTATTATCTATGTGGTCTCAGTATTTCTTTGTCCTTGGATGTTCTCCTGCCCCTCACTCCTCCTGACCCCGATTTTGTTTTTCACCAATGGTCTCACCCAGCTTCATAGTCTCCCACACCAAAAACCTAGAAGTCTCATTTCCTCTTTCCCTCCCCCCCTCCTTCTACCTATAATAAGTTACTAAGTCCTGTAGAGTTAACCATAAATGTCCCTATAATGTTGTTTTATCTCCATTTCTACAATCATCTGCTGGCTATATCACTGCCAAAACTTCCTTTCTTGTATCTTAGCCTTCAATGTATCCTATTCATTGCTGCCAAAGTAATCTTGTCTCCAAACAAATCCGAGCTCATTGCTCCTATGTTTAGCAGCTGCTTGCTAACCGCAGGATTATACTTAAACTACAGAACTTGGCCAACAAGGTCCTTCTGAGCCGAGCCTTAAGCACTTCCCTAGAAGTCTCTCCTACACTGCCCTGTGAAGCCTGTTCTCCAGCCACAATGGGTTTTCTGCAGTTCTACCAACACCAGGCCCACACGTGACCTGAAGCCCATGCTACCTTTCTTTGATGCCCACACCCATGTTACTCTTGACAAATGCCTACTAATCCTTCACAGCTTAGGTCAGGTAGCACCTCTGTGAAGGATTTTATGGTATCCTAAACAGTTAAAGCCATTTGTACTCCACTATTCATGTTCCCACCGTGTTTTGGTCATACCACTGGCAAAGCAGTAATATAACCTCCTGAATAAGACCATGTTCTCTAGAGCCAGGCTGACTGACTTTAATGCCCCGACTCCACTGGTTAACCATGTGCCTTGTCCAAGGTATCCAAACTCTTAAGTTTTTGTTTCCTCCTCTATAAAAGAGAGATATGATAGTAACCTGCTAAATAGATTGTTGGGAGAAGTCCATGAGCTAAGCCATAAAAATGATTAGCACAGTACTGACTGTACACCAAGTGATTTTGGTAGTAATACTAGCTTTATTTCTGTATTTTTAAACATATCTATCTTCTCCATCACAATGTAATCTCCTTTAGTGCAAAAATTAAACATCTTATCCCTGAGTGTTACCAGCACTTATAACAGTGCCTGGTTCATGTAGGCTAAATAGAAGTCTTCCTTTCCAATAGGAAATACCCACAGATGTAAGATAATTTCAAGGTATAATCTTGATAGTCAAAGTAATGTTTTACAACTTGGGTACACTTTTGCATCAGATATTGGCAATGGCTTTGGCAGTTAATTTCATGTTAATAGGTAGATACCATCCCTGGGTGACATCATTTATTTCCAAAGCTTCAGTGGCTATCGAGATTGGAGGGTGCTCAGATTTAAATCTCCATTCCATAGTCCAAGATCCAGACCAATATGTGAAGGTAATCGGCTAGATATGTTTTCAGACTTAACACATTTTAAAATTAAACTTGTTATTCTACCACAAAATCTTCTTCCCTGCCGTTTAGGAAATGACATCTGTCGGGGTAGAAATCTGGGAGTGAAGCCAGACTTTTGTCTTCTCCAGCCACGTTTCTATCTCCTACGTATTTTTAAAATCTATCTTCTCTTGTCCCCGTTGTTATACTCTAGTCCAAGCCATCACTATCTTTCATTTATCCCTACTCCAAGGCTTTTCCAGAACCACATGGCAGCAAGAATGCTCTTTTTAAAAACACACATCATCCAGTTGGTGCCCTCACCCTTACGGGTCACGGGGCCCTTTCCAGTCTGGTCCCTGCCCCTCTCTGGCCTCAGCCTGTGCTGCTGTCCTCCGTACCTCTGGGCCTTGGCTCACTGGTTTTCCTGCAGTTCCTTGAACTCACCATGTTCTCCTCCCGCTCCAACTATTCCCTCCACCTAAAATGGTCCTTTCAGCCCTTTTCACTGGACTAAGTACTTCTCGTTTCTCATCTCTCAGTTCAAAAGTCCATTCTCCAAAATGGTTTTCTTAGTCTTTCAGTCTAGGCTACACTTACTTGCTATAAAGTCCCACACATCTAGCTCCTTACTCAATGCTTTCCTCCCTTAGACTAGAAGCTCCAGCGCTAGGACAGGGGCCGAGACTCTTCCATTTGTCCCAAAGCCCACACGGAGTCCGGGGCCTGGCCAGGCATAGGCACTCAATTAATATTACACGGCATAAATTATTTATTGTTCGAATTTCTAAACGTGCAACTCAGCCATTCTTTCAAATATTTCTAACTTACAAAATATTTGGGTGCTTTGTTTTTAATATAGTTTTGTGTTTCTTAAATCTGTCTAATTCTAAATATTGCTTTACTTCAGTGAAAAAATAACACTTAAACCAAATAAAAATGACATAATGCTTTCTTACTAAGCAAAACTTTGTGATAATAAATATCAATGGGTAATGCAACATGTGCCATCAAACTAACAAATTTTGTTTGAAACATCAGCATTTCCATAGGAATGATTTCTAGTATTAAATCAGTACATCTGTCCGAAATGACAATATTTTGGCTAAACAGACTACCAAAGGCTTCACAACGCAGGAGAATCTATCCACTGGCTTTATAACCGAGTATCAATCTATTGATTTCTGGATGTAACTGAATTATTTCACTTTAATCTACCAAAGAAGCTAATAGAACTCTGATGAGAAATCAAAGAAAACAAGAAGAAAGAACTGTGGTTAGGGGCAGGGCCATGCCAGAAGAGAAAGTGGAAAATACTTATAGATTAAAAGTAACTTAAGTGCAAGGAAAACAATCACAACAGAAGAAAAGACCAAACTTTACCATTCGTAGCCAAGATGGTAGAAAGCCTTTATACAGACTCATGAACCCTTCTCCTTGGACAGCCTGAACCAAGCAGTCAGTAGATGACTTATACAAAAGTCCTCTGAAAGGGAAACAAAACAATTCGGTTAAATTTCTTGTGTGTAAATAAATGTAAATTAAAAATAGACTAAGGAAACTTGCTGTAAGTTAAATATTTCCTAATAGTTTAGAACAAATACTATTCGTGGTTCTGTATACAGTAAGTCCTCACTTAATGCTGACAGGTTCTGCGACTTCAAGCAAAATGGTGTATTCACGAAACCAATTCACCACAAGCTAATTGATAGAAACAAGAGTTAAATTCCTCCAGCATCTCATCATTTATAAGGAAACACCATTGAAGGAAATGACATTATTTGAAGACCTGCTGTATAAAGATCACCATTTTGAGTTTAAAGATATTTTAAAGGTTGACTCTTCTGATTCATCCCACCCTTGATTTTATACTTAGAATTCACTCTACCTGATCTCTTCCAGAGAGAAAATACTGTTTTATGTCAGATCAAATTCTCCATGTTACCTGTAAGTCATAAGCTTCTGAAGAAAGTACTCTGTAAATTCTCAGCAGAGTATGTTTTCAAAACCTCCTTGAAAACAATAAAGTCACAATAAATATCTTTTGTCTAAATATGATTGTTAAATTAGCTCATTTCCCCAAAGGCACAGTACTTTTTCATCAGACAAAGAGCAAGTAATTGCATAAAAACAACTTCCTGGTTGAACACACAAACACACAAATACATTTCTATCAAGAATAAACAGGGAAGCGTCTTTAAAGATCAATGTTATTACAGACATTCAGACACATGGACACTGAAGACTTTCTACCTACCTTCCTTGCTTATCTCGTGGTTGATTCATTATTCGGCTTTTGATGACATCAGCTGGTGTTCCCAGAATAGAAGCTACCAGTCCAGAACAGAAACTATAAATACAAATAAATGAAATTGCAAGATAATATGTATCAGTTTATAAATTTTAATAAAAGGGGATTTAACATTTAGGAACAATAGAATACTAAATAAATTACTATAATATCTTTCATAATAATACTCTTTTAGCTTAAAATAAATGCTAAATTCATTAAAGAGGTAGAAAAAAGGAAAAACAAAATAATGTTTTGGACAGCCTGAATCAAGCAGTCAGTGGATGACTTATACAAAAGTCCACTAAAAAGGAAACAAGACAATTACACATTGAAAACCTACTGGGTGTAGGCAGAACAAGATGATGAGATCCTACTTACACTCCACTGGTGGAGAAGCACAGGAAAAATGAGTAATTTCAGGTGCTGATAAGCACTATGAAAAAATAAAATGGGGTAATGTGAAAGAGAGTTGCAGCAGAGAAGAAAGTATGTGAAGACCTGGAGGAGGAGCACTGCAAGCAGAAGAGCACATAAAAGCCCTGAGTCAGGAATACTCTTGGAGTATCACAGGCGGAAAGCAGCCACGTGGCTGCAGCAACCTCAAGAGGGTCCCTCCAGAAGAAAGACGAAAGCAGCAGACAGAGCGCAGCCCATGAAGGCCATTGAAGGAGTTTGATTTTAGTCCAGGTATTCTCTCTCTGCGCACTATGCTCTAACGCTATAATTAAGTGTAGTTCTCTGTACTTACCACACTAACCAATACCTCCATGCCTTTAATTCTTTCGTTTGGAATGCCCGCTCCCCATATAATTGGAAAATTCCCACTTTTTCCTTCAATCTATGCTCAGGCACAAGGTCTGAGGAGTTTCTGCTTACTGCTCTCTCTTTACCCAACAAGGTTAATCACTCCTTCTTGTTAAAGGTTTCTTGTCAGTTACTCAAAAGAGACAAAATGGATGTCAACTGCATAGTATATCAAGAGTATGTAAATGAGTGACTGAAAAGTTAAGAAACCACTGTAAGTTCATGATGTGTACAGACATGAGAGAGATAATACAGGAACATAATCAAAATTTCATAAACAGACAACTCATTAACTACCGAAACTTTCCCAAGAGAAAGGCATCTGATGAGAAGAGGGGTTGGCCAACCTGATCACAGAAAACAGAGGCCCAATGCCCAGAAGTTGGTAGCTGAGTCCCCAGTTATGGGATCATGGAAGCCTAGAGAGTAGCTTATGTTTGGCTAATGGAAAGCTAGAAAGGAACATTGTGTAAAATAATAAACAGAGACCTTAGGATGCAACTGCTGATGGCCTCATCCTCTTATCAAATTATTTTGATACCACAGTATGAACTGGGTGGATATCTTTTTTATTTTTTTAAAGTATATTTTACTGATTTTTTTACAGAGAGGAAGGAAGAGGGATAGAGAGTTAGAAACATTAATCAGCTGCCTTCTGCAAACCCCCTATTGGGGACGTGCCTGCAACCAAGGTAAATGCCCTTGACCAGAATCGAACCTGGGACCCTTCAGCCCGCAGGCCGACACTCTATCCACTGAGCCAAACCGGTCAGGGCCTGGCTGGATATCTTTAAAAAATAAAGATTAAAAAAGAGCAAATTGCCCTAACCGGTTTGGCTCAGTGGATAGAGTGCCGGCCTGTGGACTCAAGGATCCCAGGTTCGATTCCAGTCAACGGCATGTGCCTTGGTTTCGGGCACATCCCCAGTGGGGGGTGTGCAGGAGGCAGCTGATTGATGTTTCTCTCTCATCAATGTTTCTTACTCTCTATCCCTGTCCCTTCATCTCTGCAAAACATCAATAAATTTTTTAAAAAAATATTTTAAAAAAAGAGCAAATTATGTATTAAAAAGGTCTCAAATACAATGATACCAAGAGTCAAAATAAGAAGATAGGGCAATAACAGATTTATTTTGTCAAGCTACTCATAATGGGCATGGGTACTTTGCTGTTGACCTTTATCTCTCCTTGTTAGTAATAGCCCCAAATAAGCCCCAGGACACAGTGAAAGTGAAAATGGACAGAGGTGACTGGATCAGGCTTCTGTTCTCTCTAGGAGACCAATGGTTCTCTACAAAACTAGCTTAAAATATCCCATCAGCACTGTATCAGAATCAGCGACTCTCTTCAGGATCAACTAAATAACCATGCTCACATATAATCTTCACACAACGGAGACTGACTTTCTCAGTTTTACCTAATAGCCTCATGATTTTATAAAAACAAAAAGGGATTATCCTGGTCTTTCTGTTCTATTCAATTTCCTGACCATTAATTCTACTCCCATCTTTCCTTTGCTTCTCCTATTAACATACCTTGTCACCTGCCTTCCCACCTCATTAAAATCCAAATCCTGGCCACAGACTTCTACAGTTCCTATCCTACTCCAGGACTTCATTTTACTTACACCATTTTAAAAAACTGGGCTAAAATATACATAACATACAATTTGCCATTTTCACCATGTTTAAGTGCGTAGCTCAGAGCTTACACCATTTTTATTATCCTTCATATTGAACTCATTTTACCCAGATGCTGATGGCTTGGGTTAATGCTCTCTGATTGTAGAGCTGCAGTCCCCTTCACGCATCCATGAGCATTCATTTTATCCTACAACACAGCATCCACAACTTTCAGATCACACAGCACTACTTACCTACTTAGATTTACGTTCAACAATAAGCAACTTTGAGCTGCCTCACATACCATACATACTCATGCAAGGCACTTAAAAACCTGATCCAGTGGGTGGAGCTCAAAAATGAGCCAAATACCAATCATCCCATTTTCTCAAAACCTGAATTAGAGAAGAATAAAGCTAAGTTATTTCAGACTAGGGCTGGAATATATACAGCTGGAAATTTCAAGTCTTTCCAAAAAAGATCTGGGGGGTGGAATAGTGTACATTAAACAGATTTACTCCTCCTGGGAAATCCATGAATCTTAGGTGAGAAGTGTGGGATTTCAAAGACCATTTGGTTAGAAAGATAAGGTAAAAGAAACAGAGATGCTATCACCGTGGGACTTTCGGAAAGACCTGACTAACCTGCTCCCACAGTACAGCATACACTGGTCCAGACAAGCATCTGGAAAGGTAAGTCTCACGATGACTTGACTGGGTAGAAACCGGTGAAGAAGGTCTCACAGGCAGAGGGGACAGCACGCACAAAGATAGTGGAGGGAAGAAAAGTATGGGTGACTACAGATACAACACATATTTTATGGGGATGGAGGTAAAAGTGGAAGGAGCCCTAAAATCCTCAATGCTCTGTGAAGAGGCCAGAGAATGTATGGTGTAGATTGTGAACACACCTGGGTAAGAGTCTGGAATGGGAAAGAACAGTGAGCAAAGACATATAAAAAGATTGCCCTAGCAACACTAAAGACAACACTGATTTTAAAAGAGGAAGAATGAAGAAACACTACCACAGGAATATTTAGTTAAGGTGAACCTGAATTAGGAATCATTTATATCTGTACCTACATGTCTCCAAATATCATTGGTTTGGTACTATTAATATACTTTTGGGTTGTCCAAATACCATAAAGGGTTCTAGAATTTGGAAACAAGATCAGGAGCTAAATAAAACCACTACAATGTTAAGGATATTAGACATCTATAAAATAACTAATTTTAATGGATATTTGAAATTGTTGCAGAAGTAAAAGTACATTATTACTCCTTCCTGGAATGCTCTTCTTCCTGTTTCTATCTATCAAAGCACAGCCCTTCAAGACACATATATAATTCTATCCCCTCCAAGTGGTTATTACTTCTCCCTCCTCTGAACTCTACAGTAACTAGTCATTTACTGTACAGTGTTTTTACGTTTGTCTTGCTTTCTGTCTTGGTAAACATCCTGGGAAGGAGTTGGGTTTACGTTCTGTACTGACTACAAGGGCCCTGCACAGTGCCTTTAACATAGAAGATGCTCAAACATATCTGCTCAACGAGCTGGAGAGCTGATCATCAGACTCTGACCCTGGCAGGGCCCCAACAAGGTGCAAATCATTGGGGAAGTTTAATCTACAACATTCTACAACTTCATCTCTGTCTTCTCCATTTTAACTGCAACAAACTTTAAGAAAATTGCTTTTTATAAATATACTATCACCTTTCTCTAAGTGTGATATCCCTAGATTCCCAATCAAAAGAGACAAAAAAAAAACAAACAGTGTATGTCAAATATGGAAGAAAAGGTGATCTGGAGGAAAAAAATAGTCTAAAACCAAAACAACCACTTACCTAGATAAACTGTGAGTCATGATATTGTCCTCAAGTGTTGTATTCAATACCAAGTAGTGTTTCACTGTATCATATGTGGTTAAATCTGGCAATAGAAAGAAAAAGAAGACAACTATTTATTTATTCAACAATGAATGTCATTTGAATCTTAGAGAAGGTGTGGAGCAGAGAGGAGATCCTAGAAATAATTTGGTCTTGTATCTTTATCGTCACAATTTGCTTATTTTTGGAAATCCTTTCCACATGCCATACCAAAAAGTAAAAATGCTCTAGGGAAAACTCTCAATTACAGTACAACATAAAAGACTATTGTCAATATGTGTTATTAAAAAAATAACATTTTTCATTTTTCCCGAGATGAGTACCAATGATCATTAAGGCTATTATGCTTCTCAGAATTCAATGAAGTTTCCATTACCTCCCATGTTCACCAGCGCTGCTCTTTGTACATTGGGTACCCAGCCTGCCCAAAGCCCACGTATTCCTCCTTCAGCTAAGATTTTTGCAAATGCATGATGCACACCACGAAATCTAAGGGAAAATAATAATGAAATGTAAAAGCTGCATGCATTCCTCCGTATGGGATGCAACTGGGTAAGCTAATCTATACAGCTGCTATGATTTGGAGTAAAATAACATCTTAATTACTCAGAATTGTTAGAAATTAGAGCAATCCACAGAAATCTAATTTCCAGATCAACTTAAAAATCCTTTAGAGAAAAGGCCAACATTTAATTAAACATTTTTTAATGGAAATCTTTGTAAACTGTGTCAACCTCTTCTCAGATTGTTGAACACATTAAAATGATTTTCTTGATATTTTACATAATCAATGCACACATTAATTATAGGAGGGAACAGCAGTTATCATACTTCTGGGTTCATTTTACTACTTTGTGGGAGACCTATAAATTTTGCAATTTCATCAAACATTAATCCTCACATAATCTTTTAAAGAAATACTTTTAGGCCAAAAAATAAGAAGGACAACCTCATCGTAAGAGGTTTAAGATAGAGTACATTGCCTTTATCAAAATTTACTATTTTATTTTTATTTTGCTTATTTTTTTATACACAGATAAAAAAAATGGTACTGAACCATGGACCAAATCTGGAAACCTCTGGTACAAAATAAACACCTGGATTTGATATAGTTAGAAATACCTGGAGTCAAATGCTACCTTTCCCACTTACTAGCTGTGTTGTGTGGCTTTTGCTCAGGACTTACACTTTCTTAGTTGCACTGAAAAGATAATATGACATTTATTAGGTATACATAATTACTATGATGCTACATGGGAGGTATGGTCATAAATGGCTAATGTAGCTAAAATTTATTGTGCACTTACTAAGCACCAGACTTTTTTTATACACATACTAGAGGCCTGGTGCACGAAATTTGTGCACTTGGGGGTTCCCACAGCCCGACCTGCACCCTCTTGCAGTCCAGGAACCCTTGGGGGATGTCTGACAGCAGGCTTAGGCCCGAGGGGAGTGGGCCTAAGCCAGCAGTCAGACATCCTTAGCACTGCTGCAGAGGTGGAAGAGGCTCCCGCCACCACCACTGTGCTTGTCAGCTGTGAGCCTGGCTTCTGGTTGAGCAATGCTTCCCCTATGAGAGTGCACTGACCACCAGGGGGCAGCTCCTGCATTGAGCGTCTGCCCCCTGGTAGTCAGTGCATGTCATAGCGATGGGTTGTTCCACCATTAGGTTGATTTGCATATTAGCCTTTTATTATATAGGATAGTACATTTCATTTTTGAAAACTATGAAGTGTGTATTATTAACTCCAATTTACATCTGAGGAAACTAAAGCTTAGAGAGGTTAGGAAATGACTAAGGTTACAGAGTTAAAATGTGGTAAAGGCTGGGTTTGAATCCCAGGTTATCTGATCCCAACATTCATATTCTTTACAACAGTATTCAATGTTTTTATTACTACAGCAAACCAAAAAGTTCTAATATCAAGATGAGAGAGGGGAAAAATTGAGGCCATCAATTCAGATTATTTCTGGATCCCATTAATTAGTTCTCTCCCTATATCCAACCAAGGCTACATCACTTCTCCCTGCTATTGAGTAATTAGACCTTGTTGCCAGATAACAAAATAGGCCCTGGGGTTCCGTAAACTACTTGGTTCATCAGTGTGGCTTCCCTTCCTCCTCTGTGGTGCAGGCTCTTTCCCAGCCCAACCTCATTTTCCACTGAGTCAGCTCAGGGAGCAGCGGAGCAGAGAGCAGTGGTCAGGAGCAAACTCCCAAAGGAGGCTCCAAACCTCCTCCACCTCTGGCTCAGCCGCAGACCTGCAGTCTTCAGAGGATCAGACCCTCACACACTCAGCTCAGGGTTTCCAGCACTTTTCCTCTTTCCTGGGAGGGGGCTATCTACATGCAAGACTTTGCCCCTTTCCTGGGGGAAACTGGCAAGTGGCATTTAAAAAAAAATATTTTATTGATTTTTTTACAGAGAGGAAGAGAGAAGGATAGAGAGCCAGAAACATCAATGAGAGAGAAACATCGATCAGCTGTCTCCTGCACACTCCCAACTGGCGATGTGCCCGCAACAAAGGCACATGCCCTTGACCGGAATCGAACCTTGGACCCTTGAGTCCACAGGCCAACGCTCTATCCACTGAGCCAAACCAGTCAGGGCGCAAGTGGCTTTTTTATAAATTGCTAAACATGAAGCCGTTGGAAGAAAAGCAGACTTCTATAATGTAGTGTGATGCAGTAGAAGGCTTTCATATCACAAAAGCGCGGTTTCAAAACTTCCTTAAACATGGTAAAAAGAAAAGGAGCAGATTGGACAGGGAAGCAGGAACCATTTGCAAGGTCAACTTTGCTATTTCCCTTCAGATAGAAAGGGAAGCTAAGCTTTTGGCACCTATGAGCCAGGCAGTCTCACTGTCAGGCAGACCTCCTGAGATGGCCCCTTGTAAAGACAGAGAAGCAGAGACTAGAAACGTTAATTGACTTCAACAACACAAGGCCATGTTGGCTAAATCAGGATTCACAGCAGGGCAAATTTTAATGATCAAACTCTTACTAGTATATTGCCGCATGGGCTGGGTAAAGCAGCACACACATAATTTGTCTGGTAGAGAACATGTGCACCTTTATCATGCAAAGAACAGATCCACCTTCGCTCTCCTTTTAATGGATATAATTTCCAAATTAAAAGAGTCAAAATTAATGTCTTTACTGAATGCTGAATTATAAAAATGCATATGTCCATTAGGTAAATGTTCAGAATATGATGGTGACAAAGGGGGAAAGAAAGGTGTGCATCAATTAGAGAACTTACCGCAGTGGTTTTCCTTCGAGTTTCCTTTTTCCTTCCATTTGCATCTGAACCTTCACTAGGTCTGTTGGGTTGGCTAAAAACTGGCCAACCACACCAGCCAACATCCCTCCAATCACTGATTTCCTGATTATACAAGGAGATACATTTTTAAAGGTGACCATTAATTTCAGATGTTTTACAGTAAACGCTAGAGGCCCAATGCACAAACATTTGTGCACTTATGGGGGGGTCCCCTCAGCCCAGTCTGTGCCCTCTCACAGGCTGGGAACTCCTGCTGGCTTAGGCCTTCTCCCCAGGGGATCGGGCCTAAGCTGGCAGTCTGACATCCCTCTGGCAGCCCGGGAGCCTTCGGAGGATGTCCACTTGCCAGTGGGGAGCAGGCCTAAGCTGCAGTCGGACATCCTAAGCGCTGCTGAGGAGGCAGGAGAGGCTCCCATCATCACCACTGTACTGGCAGCTGTCAGCCTGGTTTGTGGCTGAGCAGAGCTCCCCCTATGGGAGTGCACTGACCACCAGGGGCAGCTCCTGCATTGAGCATCTGCTCCCTGGTGGTCAATGTGTGTCATAGTGACTAGTCATTCCCAGTGGTTCTGCTGTTAGGGTCAATTTGCATATTACCCTTTTATTATATAGGATAGAGGCCTGGTACATGGGTGGGGGCCAGCTGGTTTGCCCTGAAGGATGTCCCGGGTCAGGGTGGGGTCCCGCTGAGGTGCCAGGCCAGCCTGGGTGAGTGGCTGATGATGGCTGTGTGTAGGCTGGCCACAGCCCCGTCAGGGTGGGTGTTCCCCCCTGGGGTGCCTGGCCAGCCTGGGTGAGTGGCTGATGACTGTGTGCAGGCTGGCCACAGCCCCCTCAGGGAGGGGGGGTCCTGCTAGGGTGCCTGGCCAGCCTGGGTGATGGCTGATGGCTATTTGCAGGCTGGCTGGAAGCAGGTATCTGGGGTTTATTTAGCTTCTGTAATTAAAACTTTGTTGCCTTGAGCGGAGGCCACAGCCGGCCAAGGCAGGCAGGAACCTTAGCTTTCTCCATCGCCGGGGCAAGCCTCCTGCTTGTTCCAGCTCCATGGCTGCTGGCCGCCATCTTGGCTGGTTTAATTTGCATATAGTCGCTCTGATTGGCTGGTGGGCATGGCTTAGGTGTAGCACAATGACATCAATTTGCATATTACTCTTTTATTGGATTAGATTACCACGCTGGTACAGCCCTTGCATATGACATTTAAGACAAAATGAGGAACAGACCCAAACAAATCAGAAGAAAGTGGATGATCTGTCTGTTTACAGAGGGCAAGGTTAAAGAACCACAGAGAGTAGAAATTCAAATAGTTTGCCCACCTTACAGATTGATAGAGCAGGAATTTGGGTCCATCTCTGTCTTATTCTAAAGCTTAGAAATTCTCAGTAGAAAAAGCAGTAAAGAATATGCTCTAAAACAATTTTTAATATTAAAATATTTAATACATAATTCTATGTACGTATACACATTTGTATATAAAGTGCAGTAAATGGTCAATTATTTGGATTTAAACTGTTAATATTTATTATTTTAAGCCTGTAACTTGAGGCGATTTTGGTACAATGCATAATTTTATGTAAATCTAATGGATAAAACATTAAAACCTTAGGGGCAATAGCATCTTATTTTCAAAACAAAACTTACCAAAGGGGATAATGCTTATCTTCATTTTTGTGAAACACAACTTCACGGAGATGTTCATATGTGACCATTCGTCCTCCAGAGTACACTGTGTAAGAGAGAGCATGAGAAAAGTGGATCCAGTTATATGTTTAATAAAATACGGGGACATCTGACCTGGCCTGGTCAATCTCTCCAGCGGGCTCTTTTCTTCATGCAGCAGGGCATGCCTCCGACCTGGTGGCTCTCCACAGGTGGCATGCCTTTTCCAGCCTCAGGCCTTTTCACTGGCTGGCTGATATTTCTTGCATGGATTATCCCTTCTCTGCTTTGCTAACTCCTCTGATCTTCAAAACTCAACTCAGAGAACTACTTTTCCAGAAACATTCTCTGACCTTTGCTCCCATGTTATAGGCTGTCATGGCACCTGCTGCTTCCCCTGTGTTACCACAGAACCATGCAGGCACACATCTAATTCAGCATTTATCGTACTGTTTAGAGATGAACTTGATTTTCTTGCTCACCTTTTCATCAAACCATGAGGTTTTCATGCCCTAGTACAGAGCTCGGTAAACAGCGGGCATTTTCATTCAATAAACATGTATAACTTTATTGGATAATTTATTATAGCACAGTAATTTTTCAGTCGTGTCAAATATATGAAATTAAGCTTAACTGTAAAACCATATATAGTGGTCAACAGATACACATGAAAAGAAGTGAAATTCAAAACAACAATGGGAAGCAAAGGAGAACATAGTTTTAAAAAGGATGAAAAATTAAAATTATTAAAACCTGTACATAACATTCATATAGAGAATTTTTCTTGGTATTTCTAGAAGTTTGATGAAATATTTCAAGAGACTCAAAAATATACAAAGTACCAAAACATAACAGCCTCTATGCACATTTCTGGATAGTTCCTGATGAATACACTCTAACTTACTCATCTGAAAAAACTGAAGCTTTAAAAATAATAAGATGGAAGTTACAGCTGGGCAGTTCTCTGATCAAGAGTCCCTTCAATAGTTGAGGAAACATGATGAATGTAGAGGAGAAAAATGCCACACCTGTCCTATCACTTTTTTTTTTTCCCAATCCTCACCTGGGGACATTTTTTTCCATTGATTTTTTTTTTTATAGAGAGTGAAAAGGGGGGGAGGGGGAGAGAGAGAGAGAGAAACATATCAATGTGCTCTCACATGGACTGGTTGCCTGCCACATGTGCCCTGACCGGGGCCAGGGCTCGAACCTACAACCGGGGTAACATGCCCTTGACCAGGGTGACCCTTCAGTACTCGGGCTGATGCTCCAACCACTGCTCAAGACTGTCCTACCACCTTTTGAAGCCAAGTTTATGTTCCCCTGTCCACAAGCTGAAAATTCAACACCTCCTATCTTTGCGAGTGCCACTTGGGAAGCAGAGCAGAAAAGTGCTCTCATTGGCTGTAATGTGCTTATCACTATTTTCCTTTAAGAGTGACCAAAAGGCCCACATAGCTAGCTAGTTAGGTAGCCTGGGAAACTGAGGCAATAAAAAACACCTGCTTTGCATTTACTCTATTGCCAGAGCTGGAAAGACAGTCATCCTTGCTTGCTGTCTTTTCAGAGTAGCCTGGTTTCTAATGTATTGGTGATATTTGAAATGGTGTTCAAATATATTTAATTTTCAAGAACCTAAACATTTTTAATTTTGTGCTCAAAGTTCCTATAATAGACAAATACAGAAGTTGTTTTTCTCAAACTTGAAATTTAAGAAAATTTTGAAACATACAGAGAAGTAGAGAAAATGATATATAACTCCCTCAGTATCAATAAATCAGATTTATAAAGTGCTAACATTTTTGCCACATTTGTTTCGTGTTGTGTGTGTTTTCTTAATTATTTTAAAATACATTACAGATATCATGACAGTTCATCCCTAAATAATTTTATATGTATTTCTAAAAATTGAGTGCAATAATTCCTTAATAACAATTGGTAGTTAATTTTGTTCTTCTTAAGAGACTATATATTCATTTATCACATTGGTAGAAAAAACTAACTGGTTTTTGGATAGAGCCAAACAGAAAAGCAGAGGAGGCAAACCCAGAAATCAAAACAAACTTACCAGCCAGAATCAAGATAAATACCTACGTGTCTGTAAATGGCAGGTGTCACTCCTTGCCAAAGCTTTAGAAAGCCTTCCTCCTGGACGATCCCGAGGGCTGTGCGCACCATGCCCCTATAGGGAGGAGATTCTCTCGCATTGTCTCCCAACCGAGCAAGGGCAGCCTCTCCCTGCATTTGGAGTCGAGTTTTTGTGAGATCGAGGGGAAAGGTTGCTAATATAAAAAAAAAAAAAAAAATACAAAATGATGGAGGAAACTCACAACAATCAGAGAAACAAACAATTCTAAAATCACAGGACTAATACTTTAGACACAAAATCGGGGATTCTCAAATTTTAGAGTACATCAGAATCGGCTATGGAAATCAGTTGATTCATACACACTCCCAAATTTACAAACCACTATTGCAGAGCACACCCCACTCACCAGGAGGAAAAGTGACAAGCCTTGGGCTCTTTTTGTCTAAAATTTAGAAATTTTAGTCTAAAATCTATTTTTTGTCCTTCAGTTTTGCTTTCCAATGGTTATAATTTCAGGTGTCCGTATTCTGTAATGTCCTCTTGACTTAATTGTGATTAAGATCTAATGTGACTTTTAGAATATTGTACTACTTATACTAGGTTCTGAATGCCAGATGAAGCGGAATTCTATGCCAGATGAAGCTGAATTCTATTATTTCATAGATAGATGATGTTCGCACGCAGATAACCCACTAACTTGTTTGAGATACAGAAGATGCAATAAGGAGTTTATAATATCATCTTTTGTAGACGAGGATGGCTTGCTCATTGGCCTTGTATTAAAGCACGTATTGTTTTTCCAACGCTGACAATTTTTATGCATGGCCTCCTTACAAGTACCAACTGCCCTTGAAAATTATTTTTCTAATGATTAAATTTTGAATTATAGACCTTTTACCTTGAAACAGAGTGGCACTAGCTAGACCAGAGTAGGAATATCAAGCTCATAACTTTATATACACAATGTCCCAAATAACTGAGATGACCAGATTCAGTTAAGTTCATGAACACTGCTAACATTACATAAGTTTTTCAATGACTCACACTTGATACAAAACCATAGCTATGTCTTTCCAAAAGTAAACAGAGTGGAAGAGAATATTAAATTTTAACACTGGTCTCTGGAAAAATTTAGATCTTGCCCATAGTTTCCCTAAAACAGAAGTAATTAACATATAGGGTTCAAGCAATGCTTCATTGAAATATGGAAAGTTTTAAGACATGGGAGCCTCTATATGAACATAGGTTATAACTCTAAAAACAAATCTGTTTTTCTTGCTAGTTACTTAAATCATGCTCCAGGTCCTGATCCTAAATTGTTTTGCACTCAGAACCATCTCATGTTTTGATTCTCCCTGCCTCCCATCCCAGCCTCCTCACAACTCTTCATGAATTTTTTTTTAATGTATTTTATTGATTTTTTTTTTTTAGAGAGGAAGGGAGAGAGAGAGTTAGAAACATCGATGAGAGAGAAACATCGATCAGCTGCCTCCTGCACACCTCCTACTGGGGATGTGCCCGCAACCAAGGTACATGCCCTTGACCGGAATCGAACCTGGCACCTTTCAGTCCACAGGCCAACACTCTATCCACTGAGCCAAACTGGTCAGGGCTCTTCATGAATTTTTAACAGAGGAAATGTTCCTTTACAAAAGCCTTTGGTCAGAGGGGGAAACATCAGTTTGCATAATTTAAAAAACCAACAACGACGACGAAAAAATAGCCCCACCTGGAAATATATCTAATCATTCAGCAATGTACTTTTAAATTTTTTTAAAAGGTTGATCAATTATATTTCAGTAAAAACAAGGAATGAAAGTAATTCTCCATCAGTTTTGGGTGGACAGAGAAAAAAGGAGAAGGTTCAAAGGGCAAGAGCGGAGGAGCACAAAGGGTGAAGCCACAGATAACGTGCTGGCTGGGCTGGAAATACAAACTGCGGTAAACTCATTTTAGAACAGGGTAAACATTTACAAATGATAACACATCAGAGCTGTTACTTTTTGTTTATTTTAAATGGGCAACAAAAGGAAAGGGTCATCGTAAAATGCACAGCGGAGGAAGGCCTCACAGGGAACGGTAGGCACTACTCACAAAATCCTTGGAGGAACCACCACCTGCTCACGCGAGGGCATCATCCGTCTGCTCTAGCTGGCCTTCCCGTTTCCCTCACCTGCTTACTCGGAGGTACCTGCTCATCGCTATGCTCTTACGATAAGCAACAATACCTTCAACATAATAATGCCTGTCTCCCCACCTGCCTGTAAGGTCAGAACCGGGCCTTTTAAACTACATCTCCTCCGTCTCTAGCATGGCAGTAGTTACAATAATAACGCGATTGTTGGGGGTCTTTGTCTTGGATTTCGTATTTATATATTTTTGACTTCTCAGAATCCTGCAAGGTAAACACAGTAGACGAGTGAAGCTCCAAGGGGCCAACTGGCAGATGCCGAGTATAATACGTGCTCAATTAAGTGTGATAGGTTAATAACTGACGTCCCACAAGGTGGTGCCACAGTTTGGACCCAAAAGACAATGATGGAGTGAGGCTGTGTAAGAATAAAAATCACAGGGACATATGTAATAGTTTCAACAGTGAAGATACTTTTTTTTAAAGAATATACATCAAAGAGATTATTTCAATAAGGATGAAAACTGGATTTTGTTTTTCCAAAGGTCATCCTCGCTAAAGGGAAAATGAGTCCTTAAGAGGAAGCTCCTAAAAGTACACGTTTTGGCACCATTGCACACCTCCCAGGGAGACGAAACTGGAAAGCAAAGACCTTAGTGACCCCCCAATCCCCCCTCCACACGAAGCTGGCCTTGCCCGCACCCCGCCACACCTGCCGGACACCTGGGGGACGGACAGGGCGCAACCTCGCGGGCGGCACACCCCCGGGAACGGAGCCCTCTGCTGGCCCCACCGGTCCTACCGCCCCTGCCCCCTCCCCCCGCTGCCACCCCTCTTTCCAGGGAGGCGCCACAGCGGCCGGCGGGAGAGGCCCAGGCGTGGGCGTCCGGGTACCTAGCTCGGCCACGGTGGCCGCGCAGCCGGACAGTACGAAGTTGCTCGCTCGGGGCCATCTCCGGACGAGCGGCAAAAGCCTCTCCTCATCCTCCGGGACCGACATTCAGCAGCAGGACAGGACGACAAGGCACCCCTTCGGGCCGGCGCGGGCGCCACCGCTGGCGTGCCGCCTTGCCAGGGCGGCCTCTCCTCGACCGACCAAGGGCTTGGCGGAGTCCACGTCCCTCTCCGGCCCGGCCCCGCGCGCCCGCAACCTTCCTAACAGCCCCAGGACCGAGTGGTCCAGAGGACGGAGAAGAGATAAACAACGCGGAGCCCGCGAGGCTTCTGGGAAATGTAGTCCTCCGCACTCGGCGCCTCTCGGGCCGCGTTCTCTGATTGGCCACAATCTACGCGCTCGCTGAGCCCCCAGTATCCATGGCAACAACGCGTATTGTTTTGTTTGGGGGTTTTTTTTTTTTCCCCCTCTTTGCCAGTCGGAACCCACCCTCCGACCTCCAGCACTACGAACCGGTTGGCCAAGACCTGAAAGAGAAGTGGGAGGGAGCGATGACGCAAAAGTCATCTAAACACTGGGGCGGGGAAAGGCGACTCCAGTTAGAAAGGCAAAGAAAGCTGCCAAAGTTGCAGCAGGAAACATTGCGAGATCCGCTGGATGCTCCCGACTCCCGGAGGGAAGGAACAAGTGCCATGGCAGCAGGACTTTTCCTTGTTTGATTCTGGAAGGTGCTAGACAGAAACATGGAACTAATTTTCCCGTCAGTGATTATCTTAGGTTGCGTTGCTCTTTTGTCATTCCTTCAGTGGAAGAACTCGAGCGGACCCCCATGCATCAGGGGCTGGATTCCTTGGATTGGAGCTGCATTTGAGTTTGGAAAAGCCCCTCTAGAATTTATAGAGAAAGCAAGAAGCAAGGTAAGAGGCCTTAGCAGGTGGGGTTACCGGAGAAGGTAATGTTTACTTTTTTATTTTCTTTCATTGGTTCTCAAATGAAATGTTAGAACATACCTGGTGCCCTCAATTAAACGTTCTAGTCGTTTATGAATTCCTCAACTAGCAGCTATGTCTTATGCATGGTTTTTAAAAGCCAAATAGGTTTTTATCAGTTATGAAGTACAATACAGCTTGCAACTAACTGCCTTTTGGGAGGCAGACATTATGAGTCCTAATTACTTCATCTTAAAAAAATCCTTTGTATGCATATTGAGTAAATGCTTACCGTAATTGGGAAAGACAAGTGTAATTTCCATTTATGAAAACGCATAGTAAGTTAGTCTCCAAATAGGAGTTAACACCACTTGGTTGTAAAAAATTGCTTACAAACTTGGACTTCACAAGTTTTGCTGACACTGTATTTTTAACTGGTGTTATTACTTTCGGATGATGAAATCCATTTTCACTGGGCACTAAGGAGATTAATGGATGTTTTTGTATTTTTTCAGATATAATATATCTTGCAAAAAGAGAAAACTGTCAACTTTTTTATTTATTTCAATCAGTGCTTCACTGAACATTCTGGGGTGTGTGTGTGTTTGTGTATACTACGTACATATATATAGAGAGAGTGTGTGTTGCTTTTTGCACTTAGCGGGTTGTTTTCTCAGAACAAATTCCTAAAAATGGAAGTGCCCAAAGAACATGAACATTTACATTGCTTATGTTACCATTATACCCTTGCAAAAGGATTTAACAGTGTACACTCTTTCTTTTCTTTTGAGTGTAGGTAGGGAATTGCCTAGCTTCTCATATCCTGGCCCACACAAGGAACCATAATTCTTGCTAATCTAATAGATACAAAACAGTATCTCTAAAATAAATGTTTCTTTATCTCCTACTAGAGGCCCAGTGCACGGAATTGGTGCACGGGTAAGGTCCCTAGGCCTGCTTGGCGATCAGGGTGGATTTGAGCCTTCTGGCTGTGGCCAGGGCCTCCCTTTGTTCCCCGCCACCCCCTAGTGGTCAGTGCATGTCATAATCAGAGATCGAATTCCCAGTCTCCTGGTCGAACTCCCAAGTGGACACTCTGCATATTAGCCTTGTATATATATACTAGAAGCCCGATGCACAAAATTCGTGCAAGGGTCTCGGCCCTCGCAGCCCTGGCTGCCTCATGGCCCCCGAGGCCCACTGGTCATTCTGGACGGTCGTTTCACTGTCCGGTTTATTTAGCATATTAGCTCTTTATTATATAGGATGTACATAGCCTTCTTTAGGAGTGTGACCTTGATAATGTTTAGGGAATGTTTTTACAAGCTTGTCTGAAAAAGTCAATCAAGGTCACAAAGATTATTTTCTTCTAAAAAGTTTATAGTTTTGCATTTTTCATTTGGAGCTATGACCAACTTTGTATTAATTTTTTTGTGTGTGTGGTGTAAGTAAGGGGTGAGGTTTATTTCCCCCCTGATCTGGATGTCCACTTGTTCCAGTATCATTTCTTGAAAGACTTTCCTCATGGCAATGCCTTTGCAGCTTTTCATAAATTAGTTGACTGTATATGTGTAGTTCATTTTCTAGATTTTCTATCATATTCCAGAGATTTATATGACCACTTCTTTATGAACATTGAATTGCCTTAAGTACTGTGTTTTTGTAGTAAGTCTTTAAATCCGGGAGTGAAAGTTCTCTACATATTTTTTTTATAATTGTCTTAACATTCAAGATTTAAATTTGAATTTTAATATACATTTTAAAATTTGCTTGTCAATTTCTATTATAAAAACTGCTGGAATTATGATTGGAAGTTTGTTAAATCTGTAGAAAAATTAGGGGAACAATATTAACAATATTAGTTCTTCTAGTCTATGAATGCTGTATATCTCTCAATTTAGCTACTTAATTTCTTTCAGAAATAACATGTAGTTTTTTGCAATGAGGGCTTGCCTGTGATTGTTAATTATTTTGTAGATTTTATATTTTTGAGGCTATCCTATATAATAATAGCCTAATATGCTAAGTGTCCAGTTGACTGTTCAGCTGTTCAACCAATCAAAGCATAATATGCTAATGATATGCTAAGGCCGCTCAACTGCTCACTATGACGTGCCCAGACCACCAACGGGCAGACAATCAACCAGTCGACCAGTCACTATGACATGCACTGACCACCAGGGGCAGATGCTTCGACCAGTAGGTGAGCTTGTTGGTGAGATCTGGCTGATTGGGACTGAGCAAGATGGGCCAGACACACCCTGGAGCCCTTCCACAGTCCCTCCCCGGCTGTCCAACCACCCATATCCCTCCCTGGCTCCAATTGTGCAACTGTGGGGTCACTCGGCCTGGCCTACACCTTCTTGCAATCTGGGACCCCTCGGTGGGATGTCAGAGAGCTGGTTTTGGCTTGATCCCTCAGCCCAGGCTGCAGGATCCCACTGGTGCATGAGTTTGTGCACTGGGCCTCTAGTTATAGATAAAATTGTTTCCACTTTTGCTTTCTAGTTGTATCCTGTTGGCACATAAACAATGCAGCATTTGTTTTGTTTTGTACATTGTATCCTGTGACCTTGCTAAATTCACTTATTAGTTCTAGTAGTTATTTTGTAAAATTCTTAAGAGTTTTTATACATAAACAGTATTTCCTACAAATAAATACATTTATTTTCTCCCCTCCTCCCTGCCATGATGTTTATGTCTTTTATTTCTTTTTCTTTTGTTATTGAAATCAGTAGGAGCTCTAATACATTGTGGAATAAAAGTGATGAGAGTAAACAAGCTTGTCTTTTTCCTAATTTTAGGTTAAATGTTCAACAATTTACCATTAAGTATGATGTTGACTATCGATTTTCCGAAGGTTCCTATTTCAGTTCTGACCTTCAGCCCATACCCAGAATTCACCAGGGAAATAGTGAACTATTGTTTTTTCACTTCTGTACAATTCTCTCCTCCGTGGAGTTTTAGCCCATTTAGTTTTTGTATCCCCAGTTCTCTGATGCTTTTAAAAATATGACCTTTGGAATTTGTTCACCTTTTTTAAATTGGCAGCAAGAACCTCGGCTCACCTCATTCTATCATGTCCTGTTCAGAAATAAAATCTGCAAAGCATTCCCTGAAAACGTAATTCACTTAAACAGTCACTTAATGATGGACATGTTGTTCCCCCCTCATATTTTGCTATTATAAATAATGTAGCAATAAGTGTCATTTCTGTGTGTACAGTATACCTATAAATTATCAGATTGAAAGTGTAAATATATTTGTAATTTAGAGAGAAGGAGGGAAACTTTTGAATGTTTTACGCAGAGGAATATTATGGTCTGGTTTTGATGCATCCATCTTATATAAAAACTTTGAAATTTTAACCCTGCTACTTCTGGCTTCTGTAAATGCTTACTGGCTTAATTAATAAGGAAAATAAGACTACTCCCATTTCAGAGGGGCCATTCAACCTTCTCCAGATGAAGTTATTAGTGCTGGCGTCAGGCCAAGCCTTTGGTTGAAGTCTCAGAGCCCTAGCACATAGGGCCCTTTAAGAACTTGCAAAGGGAACCGGAAAAAAAACCATATTTGGGAGACAAAGAAGGTCAAATCATATAAATACTGGAAATTCCTGTGTAATTTCACCCAGAATTTGAGAAACATTTTCCTCTGGGTCCGCGCGTAATAAATGTAACTCCATCTCTCTAAGCATTGCTTGGTTCTTCTCCGGTTTTTCTGCAACAGTTTAAATTTTAAAGGGTCACTTGGGCAGCTCTGTTATATACCGAGATCTAAGAATAAAAGAAGGAACATAATTTGAAGGTTATTGCAGTAATTCAAGCTTAAGGTCACAGTGGTTTTGGCCATGGTGATAGCAGTGGCAGTTTGAGAAACCGCTGGGTATATTTTGAATGTGGAAACAACAAGATTTACTGGTTATTGAATGTGATGTGTAAGAGAATGGAAAGGGCAAAGGAAACTCTAAGAAGTTTAGCTTGAGAAACTAGACAGTAGATTGCCATCAAACAAAACGGACAAGATTGCAAGAACTCATTAGAAGGAAAGTTGTGTAGAAGTCTGGGATTTTGACATCCAAGCGAAGATGCTGAGATAAGCAGTTGGATAAATGAATTTGGAGTTCGGGAAAGAGGTCCAGTTATGCATCGGTTTAGTCTCCTCTGCCTGCCTCCCATGCTGTTGTTCCCTTGCAGTCCTTTTCACCTTTATTTCTATTTTCTATTTTGCATTGCTCACGTTTCTATACTCTCTTTTCCTTAGACCATTTTGTGTGGGGTGTATAGCCTCACTCGTACTTCATGTAATCGTTTTCTTTTATTCAGAAACTAGGGGTCCGGTGCACAAAAATTTGTGCACTCGGAGGGTGGGGGTCTCTCAGCCCAGCCTGTGCCCTCTTGCAGTCTGAGACACCTCAGGGGGGGATGTCCACCTGCTTGGCATGCCTGGCCACCCTGGGTGAGGGGCTGAGGGCCATTTTCAGGCTGCCCACAGTCCCTTCAGGGTTCGTGCACTGGGGGGTGGGAGGGCTGGTGAGTGCAGGCCTGGACGTTTCCCACCAGAGGGCCCACGATCGCACACGCCTGGTGGGCCCCCACCACTGAGGGGACACACCTGGCGCAGAGTTGGGTGGCAAGCCAGGGGCGGATGCTGGTGCAGGATCCCTCGGTGGGGCCCTGCTGCTGAGCAAACACACCCGGGGTGGAGCCGGGCAGCGAACTGGCTTCAGATTCTCCGCACTGTGCAGCAGACGCTCCCGCACGCCCTGTGGAGGCCCCTGGGGGGTGGATGAAGGTAGCGGACCCTGGACGGGTGTTCCTGGACACCCCGAGGAGGCCCCCAGGGCAGAGCCAGGCAGCAGACCCAGGACGGCTGCTCCTGCACACCCTGCAGAGGCCCCGTGTTCCTGCATGCCCTGGGGAGGCCCCCAGGGGATGGAGCCAGGCAGTGGACCCGGGACAGGCGCTCCTGGATACTCCTCGGAGGCTCCCGGGGGCAGAGCTAGGCAGTGGACCCAGGACAGCTGCTCCTGGATGCCCCGAGGCGGCCCCAGGCCAGACCCCCCTTCCCACTGAGCTGATATACCTGGCACAGCTATGCCGGCCGGCCGTGGAGGCTCCCAGTGCAGAACCGCCCTGCCAGCCTCCATCTTGGCTGGGTTAATTTGCATACAGCCGCTCTGATTGGCTGGTGGGCGTGGCTGTGAGCAGAGGCTCAGCCAGCCTAGGCAGGCAGTTGCAACAGAAGCCTTTGGTTTGCTCTAGCTCCATGGCTGTTGGCCTCCATCTTGGCTGGGTTAATTTGCATACAGCCGCTCTGATTGGCTGGT
>PVJC01024449.1:0-25529 GCA_004026665.1 Murina feae | reverse complement strand
CCCAGCCACCACCTCTGCAGATTGAGTTCAACTACCAATGGGCGATGGTTTAATGATTCATGCCTGTGTAATGAAGCCTCCATAACAACCCTGAACAATGTGGTTTCGAGAGTTTCCAGGTTGGTGACTACTACATCAAGGTGCTGGGAAGGTGCTGAGCCAGAGAGGGCAGGATGCGCCGAGTTCCTCCCTCACACCCTGCCCTGTGTATCCTTTCCATCATGGTTCCTGAGTTACATCCTTTATGATAAACCAGAAAGAGTCAGTAAAGCAGTTTCCTGAGCTCTGTGGACTGTTCTAGCAAACTATCCCACCTAAGGAGGGGGTGCGGGAACCCTCTGTAACTTGTGACCAGCTTCTGAAGTGAGGGTGCTCTTATGGGCCTACACCCTTAACTTGTAGGATCTGACACTAACGTCAAGCAGATAGTGTCAAAATGGAATGGAATTGTGGGATTCCCAGCTGGTGTCAGAGAGCTGAAGTGGTGTTAGAAAAGACACAAAGCACTGGGTGTCAGAAGTATTGCCAGTAAAAGCAGCTCAACATCTTATCTTTTCCCCATAAGTGTTTACCAGACTTCAAAGTCATAATCTCCCAAGTAGGATCAGCATACCCCAAAGGTGCACAAGATTATTTATTGGATTACAGGATATCTATCTTTGCCTCATCCATTAGAAATATATACTGTGTAGCCCTAGCTACACAGTGGATAGAGCTGAGTGGACCAAAGAGTCTGGGTTGGATTCTGGTCAAGGGCACATACCTTGGTTGCAGGCTCCTCTCCCACTTGGCCTTGATCGGGGCTCATGTAGGAGACAACCAATCAATGTGTTTCTCTCACATCAATGTTCCTCTCTGTCTTTCCCTCTCTCTCCCACTCTCCCTAAAAATCAATGGTAAAATATCCTCAGGTGAGGATACACACATACACACACACACACACACACACACACACAGAGTGGCCAGATTATTATGACCACCTGACGTTTGTGGGCAAGTTAGCTATAATTTCACACTGACATTGCTAGAGGGCCAGACCGTTATAAATAGAGAAGCAGGTTGTTTACCACAACAGTAGAAGTTATTTTTTTTCTGAAGACATGGGTAAACAATGCATGCAATTTAACAGCCTTTGAGCATGGGATATATTTGAACATGAGTGGTCAGATTATTATGACCACCTGACATTTGTAGGCAACTTAGTCGTACACTGCATCGTATGAGATATGGAAACCGAAGACCTGTTCGAACACCTTTGCTGTCTGCAATTACCAAGATAAAATGTCTCCAACTCACACAGGAACACAAGGATTGGACAGTTGAGCATTGGAAAAAAGTCATGTGGTCCGATGAATCACGTTTCCAGTTGCATCATGCAGATGGCAGAGTGAGAATTTTGCAGAAACAGCATGAAAGCATGCATGAGTGCAACCCTTCAAGCTGGTGGGGGCAGTGTTATGGTTTGGGGCATGTTTTCCTGGCATGATTTGGGCCCTTTAATTCATGTAGAACAATGTCTGAATAGCACAACATACCTAAGTATCATTGCTGATCAAGTTCATTCTATCATGTTGGTGGCGTATCCCAATGGAGATGGCTTCTTCCAACAATACAATGTGCCATGCTATGGTGCTCGTATTGTGCTGGAGTGGTTTCAAGAACATGAGGGAAACTTTACCTTGCTTAGGTGGCCCCCACAATCACCAGATCTCAATCCAATTGAGCATTTGTGGGACGAAGTTAAAAGAGCCATCAGGCAGCTGGTTCCACAACCATCAAGTCTCACAGAACTGGACAGTGCTATTCATCAGGCATGGTGTCAGATTCTTCACATCACCTTTCAACATCTCGTAGAGTCAATGCCAAGAAGAACTGCTGCAGTATTGAAGGCAAAAGGTGGCCTAACGAAGTACTGATGGAGTGGTCATAATAATCTGACCACTCACAGTCAAATATATCTCATGTTCAAAGGCTGTTAAATTGCGTTGTTTACCCATATCTTCGGAAAAAAATCACTTCTACTGTTGTAGTAAACAACCTGCTTCCCTATTTATAATGGTCTGGCCCCCTAGCAACTTCAGCGCGAAATTATAGCTAATTGCCTACAAATACCAGGTGGTCATAATAATCTGGCTACTCAGTGTATATATACTGTGTAAATATATATAGAACATGTAATCATATGCATATATGAAACTTCCTACTAATAGGAGCACATGCTGAAAAAATATTAGAGGCTATTAATGTCACATCCCCAAATGCATTAAATTATTTTGTCCTTGAAACAATATGAGAGTCATGATTCACATCTAAGGAACGGATGGGAAAATGGAGACCCAGCTGTATATTGATTAGTTCAATGTCCCCCAGGGTATTAGGGGCAGAGCTTGGGCAGAAATGTGTTCATGCCATTCCATAACACCTACTTACTGATGCCCTATTTATGTCAGGTTGTATGGCAGGTGTTGGGGATGAGAACAGAAATAAGATTACTCCTCCCCTGACATATATACACACCCTCCTAAGCTTGGGTCACCCACTCCCAATTTGATAGAATCCCCTCTTCCTTCAGGGTATGGGACCTGGAGCAACACTATGGCTCCTGTCAGTTTCCTGGGGCTCTCCTCTCAGCTACTCTCCTGCCCCCTGTCTCACCTCTCACCCTTCACCCCTCACCCCTCACTTCTCATGGGACACAGGACCTCGAGGCTCCGTAACTTTGCCTGAGGTAATTCTAAAGACATCCTGGATCTGGCTGGGTGTGGCAGCATGTTAGAACAGGCACTTGCAAGGACAAGAGTGAGGGGGACTCAGACTCCAGAAATTTGTGGGATCGTGTGCTCTCTAGAGGCCCCCAATAGAAGGAATGAGTAAGAATGGTGTTGTGTCATAGCAGCACAATTTACAATGGCTAAGATCTGAAAACAGCTCAAGTGCCCATCAGTAGATGAGTGGATAAAAAAGCTATGGTACATTTACACCATGGAATACCGTGCAGCAGGAAAAAAGAAGAATATCTTATCCTTTGAGACAACATGGAGGGATCTGGAGAGTATCATGCTAAGTGAAATAAGTCAGTCAGAGAAAGACAGGTATCACACAATTGCACTCATATGTGGAATCTAAGTAACAAGATAAACTGATGAACGGAGTTGATCCAGAGACATGAAAGCATGAAACAGAGTGTGGAATCTTAGAAGGAAGGTGGGGAAGGGTGGGTGGATGGGAGATAATCAACCAAAATGCTTGTATGCATAACCATGGACACAGACAATAGGGTGCTGAAGGCCTGGGGCAGGGAAGGGATGGGCTGGAGTGGGGGGGGTGGGTGTCACTGGAGACAAAAAGGAGACATATGTAATACTTTCAACAACAAAGAATTATATAAAAAAGAAAAAAATGGGCCCTAACCAGTTTGGCTCAGTGGATAGAGCATCCACCTGCAGACTAAAGGGACCCAGGTTCGATCCCGGTCAAGGGCATGTACCTTGGTTAGAGGCACATCCCCAGTAGGGGGTGTACAGGAGGCAGCTGATTGATGTTTCTCTCTCATCAATGTTTCTCTCTATTCCTCTCCCTTCCTCTCTGTAAAAAAAAGCAATAAAATATATTTAAAAAAAAAAAAAAAGAAAGAAAAGAATGGTATCATGTTTCAGGGAGTCTGGGTTCGGGCTGTGTGGAGAAGTCCCTAGGATGAAGGCTGGAGGCAGAATTGCATTAGGGGCATGTGGTGAGGGTAGCATTGACTCAGTCAAGAGGACCCGGGCTCACTGTAGGGCTCATTCCCTGGAGGAGGACTGAGCAGGGACCTATTTGCTAGGACTGAGAAAAGAAGCAGAAGCTTATTAACCAGGATTAAAGCAAAAACCCCGTAACTGGAACTGAAGCACATGGTTACAATGTGCCTGGCTTGTTAAACTCAAATTCTCTCACCTCAAAACAGAACGCTTTCAAGAGCCCCGGGGGAGGCAGCCAGTAGAAGTAGTGAATTTGAAGTGTGTAAGTATATCCCCTATCTTCATTCATTTGGCCTCTACCTATAGAGGGCCTACTATGTGTGAGTCACTGTGCTAGATACCAGGTACAACAGTGAGTAAGGCAACTGACCCAGCTCCTACAGAGCTTTCTGTGCACAAATAAGTGAGAACTATGACAAGATATGTCGAGTGCTAAGAGGGGACATGGAAGTGATCAAAGGATGTTTTGTGCTTCTTCTATCAAGGTGTAAAGGTGCAGGCATATCTAAGCAAATTCAAGACCCAACAACAGTCATTAATAAAAGGAACTAGAAGAGACCGAGTTAGAATATACAAGGGAGAGAGGGCATAAGTAATGGATTGAGGATGTCAGAGACCAGGAAGGAAGTAAAATCTAGCCTTGTATGGTATTCTGTTTACCAGTAGGAATGATGAATTGATCTTAAGTGCTGATATTTTAATAAAGAATGATGTTTCTGGAAGGGTTGTGAATTACCATACATGCTGCCTAATGGAAAATCTTGGCATTTGGAGTTGAACGGGCTGGTTTTGAGTTCCAGTTCTACCAGTTTCCCAGCCTACTGGAAGGCAGGATGTTGACTTCAGGGACCAACATTCAAGTCCTTCTTCCCATTAAGGCAGAGAGTGAAGCAATTTCCCAGAGATTTGGATTTATTTTTAAATTACCTCGGCCTGAATTAGAGGGTAATAGCCCACATCTCTGTTTCATCTGTGGGTTCATGCTACAGAACAATTCCCCAGATCCCGTTCCAAGCCCCTTCCCTAATGGGAGGGAGAGAAAATTTGGTACGGAATAGCATTTTTTGTTTGTTTGTTTGTTTGTTTGTTTGTTTGTTTAAAATATATTTTATTGATTTTTTACAGAGAGGAAGGGAGAGGGATAGAGACTCAGCAACATCAATGAGAGAGAAACATCGATCAGCTGCCTCCTGCACACTCCCTATTGGGGATGTGCCCACAACCAAGGTACATGCCCTTGACTGGAATCAAACCTGGGACCCCTGAGTCCACAGGCTGATATTCTATTCACTGAGCCAAACCAGTTAGGGCCGGAATAGCATTTTTAATTCTGTGTGAGAAAAATCTCAATGGCTTGAAGACCTTATCATATTAAACAGAAATGTAGCAGGCATTGCTTAGCACAAGCCCAGGTGCCTGTTGGCTCACCTGGGTGTGCCAGCCAGGGGCACCCTGCTGTGCACTGGAGGTAAAAGCTGGCCAGCAGTTCTCCCCTCTGAGGGTCACAGTCCAGTGGAGGGGATCGGCGGGTGGGTAACTCGTCCACTGCACAAACACGATGGCGAGAGGATCTCTGGAGAGGGACTCAGAGTGCCTTCCCAGCATGAGTCTCAGACTGCCTCTCCCCCTGACCCTGAGTGTGGACTGCCGGCTAACACTCACCTTTCTCTCCCTCTGCAGTGAGGAGAGGCTAAGGGGCCCAGGCTGACCTTCTTCCCCAGGTTGCCCCAGCTTCTTTTTCAGCCCATCTCATCTTCTGGTTTTGTTCAATTTTCTGTAAGCTCTTCTACCTGGCTCCCTTATCTCCCCCTTCAGCCCTCAGAACCAGTTCCCTTGATTCCAGTGACTGGCGGGGGACATTTTCCGTCAGAGGCAGAGCTGAGCCACCGCCCCCTCTGCTTGGCCGTCTCTCTGACCCCAGGGGACTCACTGCCTGGCTTTCTGGGCCAGGGGGGACTTTCCTGACAGCACCGCTTTTTTCTGTTTCCTTTTTCATTTCTGGCTGCCAGCTTTTCTTTTCTTAATTATATGTGGAATTGCATTTCACACAAAAGCCAACCCAGTTTTCAGGTGACTTGGGATTCTGTAGGGGAATCTCATCATTTCCAGTCCCTCATCAAAGCAGAGCTAAGTTTAACCCATTGTAAATGTGACAATGAAAAGGACAGAAGAATGTGGTACTGGGAAAAGGCACTAACCTAGGTCCCGCACAAGGCCTGGCCCACAGCCTGTTCTGCTACATGCTTGCCTAACCCCTCCGACTTCAAAAGATTGTGCCCCTCGGCCTTCCTCATGATGTAGGTGACAGAATTAAATGCCTGCACTGCTATAAACATACCTTATAAACTGTTAGTCTACTAAAGACCCATGTCAAACCTGGGGACGCATGGACAGTGTCATTTTCTGAATTTTTCTGAATTAACATGTGAGCTCCACCAAAGCGAGGGCTCAAGTGGCTCTTGCTCACTATCTCCTCCTAGTCCTTGGCCCATGAAGAAAGGAAGGGAGGCAGGGGGTGGTGGAGGGGGGAGGAGAGGGCATCCAAGAAGCATGAAATATGAGGCCTTCCACATACCTGGGAAGCCCATTACCTGCTGGTGGGAGTAAGAACGCCTGAACCACCACCAAGTCTTTCTTGAATTTGCATCTATGAAATGAGTGAAAAGTAAAAAAAAAAAAAAAAAAAAAAAAAAAAAAAAAAAAAAAAAAATAGAACTAGGCCAGGGAGGTTTGTTCTTATAGGTCAACAGCAAAAGTCCTGACCTGGTGGCCTCATGAAGATTGTTCGTTTAAGTAAGCCAATGTTACAATAGCGCTATCTTACATTTTCATGGTGCTTTATAGTTTATCAAACATTTTGATAAACGTTTTGATCTTCAAACTCTCATGTAGATAGGTAGGTCTGATTGTTCCGAATTTCCAGACGAGGAAACTGGGCCTCACAGGAGAGCAGAAACTTACAGCACGTCACAGGCCAGTAAGTGGCAGTGCTGGGCCCTGGACAGTACCAGTGAGGACAGTACTGAGGGTGTGCCCCGTGATACAGTGGCAGCCTCTGGAGCTACCAAAGCTAATATGATTTCCTCTCTATTTTTCTAGAATTATTTTGGTCTTAAATCCCTGGAGAGAAGAGGGGAGCCTCTCCTGCTAACATAAGGACAAAAACTCCTTTTCAAGTAAAATGTAAAATCGGTAAATAAACTGTTTTAATATTTGACTTCATTAACAATCAATTAATTGCCAACACCAACAATGGTGCACCATTCCCCCCTATCAGGTTAGAAATTATAGAATTAATGTCGGTAAGGATACAGTGTTTATGTTCAATGCTGGTGGCCTTATACATGGATACACCATTTAGAAGTTGTTTGGCCACACATATCAGAAGCCATGAAATTGTTTACACCCTTTGAACCAATAATCTTATACCTGGGAATCCATCCTAGGGGAACAATATTAAATAGGGGAAGAAAAATAAATATCTTCCTGAGACCTGGTTATTGGATTCTCCAGTGGGTAGCAATGAGATATCATGGTAACTTTTCAATAAATGTCTTTTGGTTAAGCTGGTTCAAATCAGGGCCGTCATTATTGTAAACACTCACCCACAAAGATAGCTAATATCAAAATTAATATCCTCCCTCCCTTCAAAATTGATCCCAATTGACCTTTCCAACCTCACCACCTGGAACCCCATGTTTCCACCCCAACCCCATCAAACTCAAAGCTCTGGTCAAGTCTAACTTCTCCCAGTTGACCAGAGGGACCATGAGGACACATGTTAACTTTCAGGAGCCACAGAATCACCTGGAAAGCTGGTTAAACACGACTCCTGATACATACACACACCTTGCCCCGGAGACTTTCTGATTCAGCTGCTCCTGGGTGAGGCCTGGGCATGTGCATTTCCAACAAGTTTCCCGTGGTGGTGATGCTGCTGGTCGGAGACCACACTTGGTGAGCCAGTGGTCTCAGCAGTCACCTGCCCACCGGATTTCTCTCCTCCTGGCAAAATCTCTCTAGTTCTCCCAGCCCCAGCTCCTCCTTACCTTTTGCAGCCATCTCCAGTCCTACCAAGCTAAACAAATGACTCATCCCCGGTGCTGCTTTGGGGAGGGCATAACTCCTAGTACACGTTACAGTGAGAAGTCAGCTGTATAACCAATGCCAGCTCCCTCCTAATTGTGGGTGTCCAGAGGGCTGGGCCACAGCTTCGGCATCTCTATACCTGCAAAGCTAGCACAATGCTGGGCACAAGGAGCCATACACACTTGTAAGACTGGGTTACTCCTGGCACCTCCTACAGCATCATTAGCATATCAAATGGCTATGTCTAAAGTAGCCATGATAGCAAAAGAAGAAACATGAGCAGAGTTTATTAGTTTGCCAAGCTAGTAAAAATCATCTTTCTTTGCTCTCCAAACTCCCTAATGAAGATGCCAGCACTCGGGCAAATAAACATGTTGAGGACACACAGCACACTGAAGGACATTAGCCACCTTTGGGATCATCTTCATAAACACACTGCCCACTCTCCCTTCCTCCTAGATAAACACTGTCAACCTAAGGCTTTAACAGTTTTCAATCTCTTGTATGTGTTTTATTTTAATAACTGCCCGTTAGTAGCAAAATACCCGTCTTAATCCAATGAAAGCTATTTTTTCAGTAATGGTCCTAACAGCCAATTCCTCTTCCAGAAAAACATATTTTGAATCACAAATGGCTGGGCTAAACAGTGTTTTCAGAATATTAATGTGAGCTTAAGCTATTAAAATGTCATGGTTAACCTTTTTAAAACCTAATTAAATTAAAATAATAATATGTGGAACAGTTTTACTGGAAGGAAAGGCTCTTTTTTCAAAGAGCCTGTTCCCCAGCTCACAACTAACCCCTTGAAGCCACGGTGGGAAAGAGGTTTGCATGCAGACAAAGGGAGCCTGGCTTTGCTCTGCTGTGATTAGCTTTTCCTTGTTAGTATTAGGGTTAATTATTGCAGCTTGCTGGAGGGCTGGGACAATTTACTTGCCTGATCACACCTAATAAGATGTTTTTGCAGATGCCAGCATCTCCTGGACTTAATCAACAAACTATCAAGACAATCAATGCCGTTAGGCCCCATGTCCTTGTGATGTTTTTTCCCAACTAAAAAAGATAAAAATCCAAGGGCAAGCAATCTAAGGATATAGGCAAGCTGCTCAGAATGCCTTCTTTAACTAGCATCAGGCTTATCTCCCTCCGTGGATGGCTGGAGCCCCTGTGAGGATGGTTGCTTCACCCTAAGGCTTGATCCTGTTGAGAGCAAAATTCAAGCCAGGCCCCGAAAGGCTTCATTCAAACAGAGCTCTGCCTTCTTTACCTTGTGCAGGAAAAGATTGTTACCCTCAAGACACTGTACTCACCTCGTGCTGTGCAAGGAATGAGTTTCTGTTCCTTTATTTGATAATTTACACTTGAGTCCAGGAAGTAAGTTTTTAACAGAAAGAAACTGGCTATGATATAGAACAGGCTGGAAAATTCCACAAAATAGCATGCCTCAGTTTCAACCCTGTTTTTTTTATAGGCTCTCAAAACATTACAGGGCGGTAGGATGGGCACCATTCATGGACACATAAAGTAAGGAGGGGCTACCATGATGAGCTAGAGGGATCTCATACAGGTAATGGAGAGGTGTGGGTGACAGTTGTAACCAACCTTGGGGCCACTGAAAGCGGAACTAAGACCATCTCTGGCTGTAAGTTTTCTATCCATGCAGCATGGTCATCTAGATCTCTATGAAATTCAGCCACCTATGTATCCCTTCTTTCACTCAACATGTGTGAATTCCTTCATGCCAGGCACTGTACTAAACATGTTTCTATTTTTGCCGAAAGAGAGCTTGGCAACTTTGAGCTCTTGCGACTTTGCACAGAGCCCACCCTGGACAAACTGCTTATATGACAAAGTTGGAAATCTCTGTTGACCTTCTGGCTTCCAAAAGTTAGCATCACCCTGGAAATGACACTCATCATTTCCCTTCATACTCTATTGGTGAGAATTAGTCATATGACCATCCCTATCTGCAAGGGAGGCTGAGAAATGTAGTCTTCATTCTCTTGTCCAGCTAAAATTCAGGGGTTCTATTATTAGTTAAAAGAAAGGGAAAGTCAGTATTAGTGGCTTGGCTATAGTAAGATAGTTGCTTTTATAACAAAGGCTTTACTGTTCTAATCAAACTAATGAAGCAAGAATTGTGGACATCTCCATCAATCCAAGAGATGGAGGGATAGCCAGGAGCTAAGAGCCATTTTCAACTGGGATTCAACTCCACATCAAGGCCTCAGAGTTGGTGCTGGTCCCAGGCCCCTAGATGACTGACAGGTGAGCCATGGTGACCTCACTGTTCACACAGACATATGTGGACCTTTCAAAGTATTAAAATAAAGGCACACACTGCAGAATGATCCCTAATTTACATTTTTCCTAATGGAAAATTCCTTTATATCAGAAAGGCAAAATTTTTCCTCTGCGCTCTTAGGTTCAGTATTTGAGGGCCTGCAAATTAAATTGACTCAAGTCAAATTAGCAAGAGACAAATTTTATCCATAAATGTATGCAGCGCTCACAAAGAAAGTGGTTCAAAGTAAGGGTTAGAATTCGGAGCCTATATACACCTTAACAAGAGCAAGAGCTCGGGTTTTCAAGGGACAATAAATATGGAAGAGTGGCTGAGAAATACTTGGGGATGCTAATGGAAGATGAGGTTTGTTTCACAAGGAGTGTTTATGCACCCAGCTCTGACTTCTCATCTCCAGTGACAGGAGTCACTCCTTCCCCTTGTTTGGGAAGTCTCCCTGAAAGGAGGTTTTTTGACAGTTGGATCTTCTATGAAGCTCTGCTTTTAGGCAGACAAGGGGAACACAGAGAAAGCCTCTTCCTGCATCTGTTGATTTTCAAACACTTTCAACTCAAAATAATCCTTAGGCTACAGTGGCATAATCTAGACCCCATCATAAGTTATACCCACATTTTATAGAATCAATTACTTTGAAAGAAACAGGAAGGAAGGGGAAAGGGAAAAGAGAAAGGAAAGAAGATCAAATATTTTTCATGCAATGTATGAGTTTTAGGGAAAAAAATATCCATCTCCTCAAACTCAATGCATCATGTTAAACAAAACAATTTGTAAGTCATTCTCTGCCTGCTGTGTCTTTACCTTGAACATAGTCCCTTCCATAAGTCTTGGACAATTAGACCTGATTTTTGCTTATTGTTCGTCAAGTTCCCCCACATTTGAGAAAGTTTTGAAGAAAATCTTGGAAAAGAAAGTAAAGTCAGGGAGAGAAAGGATGACACTGGAAGAAGAGATTAGCTGCACACAGAGCAGTTGTTTATCAATGACCACATGAATGCTCTGGGGTTGGGAAGGAATGTCTTAAGCACTTCACATCCTACTGTGAGTCTTTTGTTTACCTATAGGTGCTTAGCTATGATTCCATGATGTTTTAAGAAATTGATTCAAGATTTGGAATTGATGTGTAACACAATATAATTTTACCCATCCTATTAATAAAGAGGTAATATGCAAATTAACCCTCACGCCCACACAAGATGGCTGCCTAGGAGGTGGAGCTTTTGACACTGACTGGCATGGAAACCGATTAATCAGAACTTAATCTGGGTGAACTGCAAAGGCAGAACCTAAGGTGAGGGCGGAGGAGGGGGTTTAAGGGCAACAGCTATTTGGTATAAGGTATAAGAAAGTGGTTAAATTTTTTAATCACTGGTTTGGCAGTATAGTGCATATGGCTGGCTATCAGTCCAGATATAGGGATTATGTATTTTTGTCTGCCAAGAGCATCTCCTCCTTCTGAAAAAGGCTTCCCCTGCCCCATTTAAGCAATCCTATCCTATATAATCTGTCTATACTAATAAAAGGGTAATAATGCTAATTAGACCGGGTCAACCAGCCATCTTCCAGACTTCTGACTTCCTTCTGAACAAAGCCATGGTGGTGGGGGCCGAGGCAGAGGCAATTAGGGGCAATCAGGCCAGCAGGGGAGGGCAGTTGGGGGTGAGATCAGGCCGGCAGGAGAGGGCAAGTAGAGGCAAGATCAGGCAGGCAGGCAGAGGCAATTAGGGGTGATCAGGCAGGCAGGCAGGTGAACAGTTAGGAGCCAGCAGTCCCAAATTGCAAGGGAGGATGTCTGGCAGTCAGACATCCCCCAAGGGGTCCTGGATTGGAGAGGGTGAAGGCTGGGCTGAGGGAACCACCACCCCCCACCCCATGCACGAATTTCATGCACTGGGCCATTACTCTCAAATAATAGGAAACATGCTCTGGTTAGCATTTTCATACAGAACATCTGATTTATATAAACAGGTTACTGAGGTGAAGTGGGCGGTGCCTGTGCTTTGGAGCCTGGATAGGAAGTGAAGCTCCATAGCTCTTCACTTACTCGACATCCATCCAGCACACACCAACTAAGCACAGTGAGCCAGACCCTGTGCTGAGGGCAATGGGGACACAGGAAGAGGCCAGCATCCTTATTCTGAAGGGCCTCTGGATATGGTCAGAGGATGAGACAGAGTGAGTGGAAACTGTGGGAGGAGGGGGGGTGCGGAGTAGGGACCCTAACCCAGCTTCAGGAGCCAGGGAGGGACGAGTGAAAGTTCCCGAAGTGAAAGGAGGAAAGAGTGTCAAGCAGAGGAACAGCCTGTGCCAGAACCCAAAGCCCAGAGAGCAAGGCCACTCATTCGGGCTGCATTGTTGAGCCCACATGTCAAGCAGAGCAGGTCCCCCCACTGCAACACTCCCTCCGCAAGGAGCTGAAAGTTCCAGTTCCTCTCGGTCACCCTGCCCCCACAGCCATCATCATCTTAAGCTGCTGGATGTGAGTGGGCTTGAGACTTTGCTTCCTCATCTATAAAATGGGATAATAAAGTTTCGCCTTATGGAGTTATTCTGAGTATTCAACGGATTAATACATCTAAAGGGCCTAGCACATTTTCAGTGCAGTATATCAGCTGTTATTATGAGCTAGAGGCCCTGTAAATGTGTCGCAGTGAAACAGAGGGTCCCTGAGGTCAGGCTGGGGATATTAGGACCCAGGTTTTCTGCCTCTCGCCTCCGCTGCCCTGCCCTCTCCTCCTCTCTCTTCCACACCAGGCAAATGCGTACCTTCTGGACCACCCATTGGTGCAATGAAATTGCGCGCTATTTGGATTTACCTTAAGCAAATTTATAAACGCTCACCTGGCTGCATGAGACTGGGAGGCGAACCACAGTCTTCCCACCTGTCTATCGAAGAGCACAGGCCCCAGAACAAGCCCAGCAGCGAGGGCGAGGCGTGCTGGCCCCTGGCATGAGGCTGCTTCTCCAGCCTGCCCTGGTGCACCTTGAGGCACACTTTGCAGGCAGACTCAGGGATTCTCCAGCATAATTTTGACTACATGCAATTTTCACCCTCCACGCTGACTTTAGAACCCAACCCTTGTTAATCAAACCAGAAATCTTTAATTCTTTCCAAGAGCTGCATTTCACTTTGGACAGTTTCCAGCACCCCTGAGTGTAGCCTGAGGAGTAGGAGTGATGCCTCCCAGACTTAGAAAACCAGAAAGAGGGGCTGCGGTTTCCCACCTGAGGCACCACTCCTTCTCCCTTACCCCCCCACCCCCACCCCAGTCTCAGGTAGGGCTAGAACAAGAGGGAAGCGACCGCAGAGCAGGCTCAGAGCTCCAGAGCTTGAAAAATAGATGCTCTCGGCTCGTAAGCCCACAAACCCAACAGCTCTGTGGAAGCTCAGGCAGGTACTCTCCCCGCTGGGTTTAATTTCAGAATCCAGTGCAATCACTGAAAAATGAGAGCGATTTGCTCTTTCAGCTATGCACAATTTTCATCAGCAGTCTTGGGCCGTCTTTTCCCACCTTTCCCTCGTCCTCCCTCCACGGACACATATGCCCGGGAAATGGCTTTGCTGATGGTCTGTGGATGCCTGCCTGTGCTGGGAGGCATTGTCTAAACACCAAGTCCAGTTGAAAGAATTCTCTTCCCAGTCAGACATTCACAGAGCTGTGATCTCAAATTTCAGCTTCTTTCTGTCTACTTGCTCCCAGAATCTGGTCAACCCTTTTGTCTTTGAAACACAATTATATATTGAAAGATAAACATGACGATGCAACATGGTGCATGGACATACGGTATGTAACTGATTCCCAACAAGCGGTAACTAAAAGGTGTAATTACAGCTGGAAAGAAATCGGGGAAATATTCCTTATAGAATGTTCTTGTCTTTATTTTTATCTTGGTGATAGCATCTCATTTTCTAACACATACAGAAATAAGTGCACTCACACACGCACGCACACACTCCGAGCAATGTTTTAGAGACCCTTGGACTTTGATTTTGTTCTTTTCAGCAAATGAACAATTAGCCTCAATAGTCAAATAAACACTAGCAGAGCAGTCTTTTTCCTTCCTCTGCTGCTACTAAATACGGGAACAGAGATGAGCAAAACAGCAATGAAACCTGAACCAGCTCACGCAGACAGACTCGAGAGAGTCGGATATTCCAAATGGGAACTCCATTTAGCTGCCGTGTTCTTGGCATCTCATCGCTGAAATTGTGATTCCAACAAGGTAATCCCCCATGGCCCAGCAGGCCCATCCAATCCGTTGTCCACATTAGTTATGAAAAAACCTGTCTTGCTGAATATTCTGGACGTAGTCGTGATGGTTTCAAAATGAGATTGGCCAACACAACCTCCTTTCCCCCAAACAGCAAGAATCAGCAGAATATTCCTGCGAGTCCTCTCAATTTATTCTTCATTAGGAGCCGGGGGGAGGAGCTCGGCTAAGTGAGAGCCCACACTGCACAATGGCACTAACCTAATCCCGTTCAGAGGAACACGAGCGTGACTGCGAACCGGGGGCTCCTACAGGAGTGGGCAGACTCAGAGGCCCGGGGGAGCATGGCTAGGAAGGCGACCATGAGATTCAAGTCACAAGGAGCCCGTCTCATGAAGGGTCCAGGCTGTGGGACCCGGGAGGTGACAGCAGTGCTCCAAGGCAGAGGTTTGGGCCACATGCCTGCCCATGCAGAGCATGTGTATTAAGCACAGTGAAGGGTGTGTGTGTGTCCTGCTTGGGGAAGCAGGAGGCAATGAGGCTTTGTTTTACATGAATTCTACAGTGTTGCCCAAACCTGCCCTTCCCATTTCCTGCAGGCTCCCAGAGTAAGGAGCTCTGATTGCGCATGAAGTGGGGCCTCAGCCACACATGATGGTCTCACCTAGAACCCTGCTCACTTCCCAGGCCTCTCCCGCCTTACTGGAGTGGGGAGTGGAATCAGTGACATCACTGAAAAACTATCTTCTTGCGTGTGTGTTCACTTGCTGTTCCCTGTCCTTCCTGGAGACAGCAATGGGGCTTCTCTTCTGCTGGGGAGACACCCTCTGGAAGGCTGAGAGGGGTCAGGGTGAAACCCGAGGGAAAGGAGCAGAGAAATGGCTGAGCCAGACCAGCTCTGGCTGAGTCCTTGGAAAAAGAGAGGAGAGCAAGTTGCTTAGTTCCTACATGGTCAGCCCAGATCCCTGACCAAAGAGGAAGAAATAAGGTTTAGGCAGATGACCGCCTAGGAGAATGCATTTGCTGGAGCTCAGTGTCTATATTAGAGGCAGGAAGACATACAAATCAGGCCTGAGTCGGGGGACCCCTAACATCAAGGGAGCCCAGGAACAATTAGGATGCCCTGTCTGCAATAGCCTTCTTTCTGGAGGCTGCTCTGAAGTGGATAGCACGGGGGTCTGGCAGGAAGCAGAGCACTGCCTGGAGTCGAGCCCCTCATCCCCTCCAGTGTCACCTCTGCCTCTTCTCCCAGCATAAACCCTACCATTAAGGTATATGCTTACATTGCGGGCCTGCTATGTACAAGGCCCTGCAGATGACACAACAGTTAACAAGACACAATTGTGTCCTCAAAGACCAGGTGGTAAATGGGAAAAGCATGGGTTTTGGAATCAATCTAATCTCAACTCTATCATCTATAAATTGTGTGGCCTTAGCCAAATCACTTTGTGTCTATAAAATGAGGGTAAAAATACTTCCCATCCAGTGTTTCTGAAAGAATTAGAGATAATGTATATGAAGCACTTCTGCCAGGGGCACCGGAGACCTAGATAAACAGAACTGGCATGATTAGCTGCGGACAACCTCAGACTTGTAAGCAGCTACCGGCAGAGCAAGGGAATCAGACCGAGCAAACATAGCAGATCAGGAACCACACCAAAGATGGGCCAGGGAGAGAGTAAAAAGGGAATGCATCACGGAGGAGCCGGCTCAGCTGCTGTGGAAATAGGGACAGCAATGACTTACTTCCCTGAGGGAAATGGTTTGGGGTGGACACAGAGCCCTGATCATTTGAAGGCACAGGAGCAGCAAGAATTGGAAGATATTTTAAAGAAAGTGGTCTGCAGAGGGGCCAAATAGTGGGGTAGAGAGCACAGGGTGAGCAGGTCCCAGAAGTTGATCTACAAGATGTGCCAAGAAAAGACTTCCATTCATCAGCATCAGTGAACTACAAGCCATGAACAGGGGGAATAAAAATAGCTACATCCATCTCAGGAGGAAGGAAGAAGAGGAATAGTGAGGGAAGGGCCTATCCCTTCCAAATCAGCTCTAAGCCAGGGGTTTGGGGCATTTTTAAAAAATCCATATCCCCTTGAAATAAATGTGAAAACCTCTCATTCCTATTAGAGTTGTGTAAATGAAGTGAGTGCACTTAAAAGTTTAAATGTAGAGAACAAAAGATATGACCAAGTGGAGGCATATTTAATTTCTTGCAAGGAAGCAGTTTCTGACAATTAAGGCTGTTCTGCAATGGAATGTTCAAGTCTATGGTTGTTCAAAGGCATGGTTTCCTTTCAATGGAAGAATTGAAACTGGGGCTGTGATATCATCTGTCTGGGCTGTCATGGGAGGTTTCTGTGGTGGAAGGGAGGTGGGGCCAGGTGATTGAAGGTCTTTTCCATGACTCATCTGATCAGGCGAGTGATTTCATCAGCATGGTGTATTATGTACACACAAAGTCCTTGACTTGCTGAGCCATGCAGACAATTCAGGGCGCCAGCTCCCTCACTTATATCAGTCTGACTTGATACCTCATGACACCTACACAGACACTGGGAAGTCCCATACGATGTTCTTCACATAAAACAATTTGTAAGTCATCCAAAACAATAGGCAGGCTGTATTCCAAATTATTTGCATCTAGAAAATGTTAGTTGCACTTGGTTGCATTATTGACCACTTTCAATCTTGGTTTGCGTCATAGAAAAACTGAAGGTGAATTAGATCATCAAAGTGAATGGCACAAACAACCCTGTGACAGAATTCCTCCCGGCACCTCAAAATAAAATTTTTGCAACAGAGCTCCTCCCATGTGACTACTCTAATCAACCAATATCTCCCTTTCCATTCTTAAAAGTTAACAAGATCTGCAGAACTTTATCACTTGACTATTGCCAGGTAGCCATAAGTTAATTTCATTTAGGGAACCTTATTTAACTAAACTACTAGCCTTGTGTTTTTTGGTCTAGAACTCAAGATCTGGCCTCACAGGCTCTCTCTTCTACTTACTTCGTCTTGTTAGCATCATAGGGCTACACTCATGTGTTCAACACTCATGCGGTTGAATGATCTTAGCAAACAATGAGAGATCATAATTATTTCCAAAGGTTTCTGTGACAGTCGCTTGGGAAACACTTAGAAAGTGCTTGCCACACTTCCAATGTAGACATTGGAATTATAAGGAACATACACTATAAATAATGGAGACTCTAAGAAAAAAAAAAACATTGAGTGGAGTATGAGGAGTCTACGCTACAGAGCAGGGGGCGTGTTTGTGCTGTGTTAATGACAGCCCTCTACAGTGAAGATCCATGGACTCTTCTTATTGAGGTAGAGTTTTATAAGCAAAACCAGTGGTTTGGTAACCTGAGGAATCTATGTGTACATGAGAATAGAATGAACACAGCTCAGTCAGCAGGACACCCAGCAGCCAGCAGAGAGGCTGGGGGCTGGTAAAGGCTGGCGAAGAGAGAATCAGGGCCCAGGGATCTAGCCAAGTGGCACAGCTCTCGCAGGGGCGGGGGGCGGGGGGGAAGGGAGGGAGAAGGGCGGCAGAAACATGGGGATGCAGAACAGTCTTAGGGAAGTCAGCAGGCAGGAGTCATGACGTGGGACACAATGCCAGTCACAGGCAAACTTGGCAGGTCACAGGCCTGACGGGTGGCAGAGGGATCAAGGAGAGGTGCGATGGCAGAAGGCAGGCAGGAACCTGGTAGGGTGGAGGGAGAGGTGGAAGGGAAGCCAAGGGGCCCCCTGAGCACAGAGGCCAGGTCTCAGTAGTGGTCTGGGACAAGAAACCTGTTTAGGGAACCAAGTTTTGCAGGTACTAGAAGATTCTGGGTGACAGTTTGTACCTGAATCGCTAGAGGGATCAAGGCAGTCCCTCTCATTATCCGAACCTATGCTTGCTGAATGTGCACTCACTTACAAGTATGGATCTTAAAAATGATTAAAAAGAGCAAAGCTCCTATAGGGAAAATACACTATTAATCTTGAAAGTACTTCCATGTTTTATGGCGGCTCTCCTCCCATAAAACATGACATTGTGGTTTTGTTTATTTTATAAAGTCCCAAATCTTTACATCAAACATATTCTTCAGTGTCAAAAGGGCGTGTGGAGAAATGGTTCCTAATGAAAGATTTGGCTTTTATCTGACAGTGGTGGTTTAGCTGGTGCTGATCTCTTCATCCTTTTTTCCATTAAAAAAAAAAAAAAAGTTGAACAAAATTACCTTTCTTGGAATAACGGCTCCCTTTAAAAACCCGACTGCTTTGTCATTACCTCTGCAATCTCCCTCGGAGATCATGTGCTCTCCGTTCTCTCCCTGACTCCGGTTTGCCTTTTGAAACTTTCCTTTGGTCTGTTCAAACAGCCCCGCAATGGCCCAGCTCATCAGACAAGGCCTTGGCTCGAGCACGCGCCCACTGACACGGCATGTCACCCGGCGCTCGCCAGCTCGGCCCCTCAAGTGCGTTGTGGAGGAGCTTTGAACAGGATCGAAGCTCTTCTCGTTAAAGCTTTTTCTGCTCTTATTCCTGTGGTATCTTTTATCTGCGTATCATCTCAGAGGCTGCAGCTTCACAGTCCTTAAAAAAAAAAAAAAAAGCTATTGAGCCTTTAAAAAAGGGGGGGGGGGGGGAACTTAAGGAAAGGCCAGAAACATGATAGGATATTTGTGGATCCATAGGCCCCCGTGTCCAGCTGGGAGGGTCTTGCTGGGTGAGGGGCGAGGGAGCCTTAGATCTAGAGCCATGTGTGCCCAGTGAGGGTGTCTTTTCCCACTTTGCACCGTCTGGGTTGGCAGCAGCTCTAGCTTCCCTAGCCGGTAGTTTTTTCCCCCGATGCTGACTTGGGCCAATGAGCAGTTGTTTCTGATTGTGTTGAATTGTTGCTGTTTTCTTCTCTGTGTGATTTCATCTCTGCTGTCCCTATGGTAGGTTCAGCAGCCCCTGGCATAGCCATGGTTCAGAGGAAGCACTATCTCGCACCCCTGCCTCCCTCTGTCTCTCCCCTTGCACAAGCCCTCAAAAAGATGTTTCTTTCCATCGGCATCGAGTCAGTGGTGTGAATCGCAGTGCACCAACTCGGTCCTTGCTAGGTTTTGGATGTCTGCTCACATCCCAGCTCATTAGTGACAAGAAAGCTGGGCCTTCAAGCGTGTCTTCCACTCCAGGGAGGGGGTCTGTGACAGTGCAGGGCCCCCCAATCTGCACACAAGCTGAGCAGGCTTCTTCTTTTCTTTAAGCTTTATTGATCTCAGGAAGAACTGAAGGCTTGTTGGGAAAGGGGGGGATCAGCTCAACATACTAATTTATGCATTATTTATGGACTGAGTCTACACTTCCAGTGATAAAGAAAAATGAATTAGAGAGATAGAACTGCCATTATAGAAAATTCCAATGCTAGGAGCCTGTCACACAGGAACTGTGAATCTCAGGGAAGGCGACAAGGGATTTTATTTGTTTGTTTGGTGTGGTTGTTTTTTTATTCTACATCAATTGGCTGCCTCCAAAATGCCCCCAACCAGGGCCAGGAGCTGCAATCGAAGTATGTGCCTTAGACCAGAATCAAACCCAGAATTCTTTGGTGCATAGGCCTCCGCTCTATCCACTGAGCCAAACCAGCTAGGGCAGAAGTGAGAGATTTTAGATCAGACAGCACTGCCTCCACATGAGACCTACAGCAAGCCCCAAGACCTCTGTCTAGGCTTCACTTTTCTCATTTCTAAAATGAACAGAAACGTCAATTCTCAGGGTTGTTGTGACAATTAAATGGGAGAAGTAATGAATGAATTTGAAAGTGGCTATACATGCCTGTTGGAGGCATCCTGTGTGAGGAGGGGCACGTGTCCAGCTCCTAGATTTTGTATACAGAACAGTCACCTTTCCTGACGAAAGGCCCAGGGGAACAGGCAATGCTGACATCACTACAGACCTTTCTCTCTCTCTAAAAATCAATTTAAAAAAAAAGTATCCTGAGGTGAGGATTTAAAAAAATAAAAAAACACCAACAGAAAAACACTCTCATCTTTACAAAATACACTTAACCTTGATCATTTCTACCAAGTTCCATATTGGCTCTTGCTATTGAGTCAATGAATGAGAACCGAGCACCTGTGTAGGATGCTCTGCTAGACCCTGTGGATGGCACAGAGCACAAGCCACACTTCCTGTCGATAGAAGTTCATACATGAATTGAAGAACCAAAATCTGTGCACCTAGGTATAACTCATAACCCAAGATGGCATGTAATAAATACCAGTAGGATGTCATATGAGTTCAGATTTCAAGGAACAATAGAATACATTTAATTTCTGGATAAATCATGAAAGAGTTCAGTAAGGATTTCATTCCTTTTTGCTAATTGCAAAACAAACAGCTTTCCATCAGAGGAGTCCCGTCATTTTCTGCAATGCAAGGAGAAGCATCAGCCGCGGGCTGCATTTGGACAGAATACACAATGGCCTATAATGCATGCCTCTCAGAGGAATCAGAAAATACCCCACAATCTGCACAGTATCAAACCCCAGACTTCTTTGCATGAAGCATGTCTGGGTTCATTAGAGATGCCCTATTAATACACAAACGTAGGAATTGACCCGATTCTAGGGGCTAGCACCAATAATCCCAGAACCTTTGCATCTCGGAGCTAGAAAGGAACCTTCCAGAACTTCCAGCCTAACCACATCTGCCACAGGTGGTCACCCAGCATGGCCATCTCCAGCAATCTGAAGCTCATTTTCTGCAGCATCTCATTTCTTTGTGGGTTAGCCTAAGTGATAAAGAAGTCTTTCTCCAGCAGCGGAGGAGGAATGGAGAAAGGCACTCTGGGAACCCTGGTCAGTCCCCTAGGACACTGGGATGACAACACTTTTACAAGAAATGAAGGCCACCTTAACACTCGGGAAGGCAGAACATTTACCCCAGGTGGGTGAAGGTAAAGAATATGTGCCCTCATCCTGGCATAGATCAGCACCGGAGAGGAGTGGCTCTGAGGAAGCAAACAGCTTTCCATCAGAGGAGTCCCAGTCATTTCCGCAATGCAAGGAAAGGCGTCAAGAAAGGCAACAGCAGAGAATGACAAGAGCAAAATCGGACCTTTCTTTTCAAAAGGTATTTTTATTGATTTCAGAAAGGGAGAGAGAGAGAGAAACATCAATGATGAGAATCATTGATTGGCTGCCTCCTGCATGCTCCCCTAGAGGTTACCCTTTAGATTTTAAAATACATACTTAACTTTATACATTTTAAACTAAATGTAGTTATTTGATATTTGTATTCCACTCCCCGATCTTAGCTTGCCTTAACTTCCCTCCCAAATTAACAGTCTCAAGACTTTGTTGTTTTTATGATAAGAATTTTAGCTACATTTTGCTTTTAAACACATATATAAATTATTATTTTGCTTTTGCATCCCATACCTTCCTTCTAGGTTCATTTGCATTCCTACTGTTAAACATCCTTTATTAGTTCTTCCTATCTGTGGGTGGTAAAAGCTCCAAGTTCTTCTATGTTTAAAAATGTCCTAAACATTTTGAATGTTCACCTTGTTGCTAATTCATGCCCCCCCCCCCAAAAAAAAGCGGCGACTAATTGTGATGCATTTGGATTTTAGTATTCAGTACTGTATATGTCACCCTGTGTGATGGGGACCCTCTCCCTTCTCTCTTTTTGTATTGTCTGTGATTCTGAAACTAAATGAGTCATGAAAATAATTTGTGGCGGTAATTCTAATATATTAAAAATGTTTCTGTTCCTTTCCAACTGTATTGCGCCCTGGATTGAAAAAGTCTTCCTCGTTGTAGTTATATGTAGTTTCAAACATGAATAAAATTTTTGCTTTTATGATTTTAAAAATGTACTTATTTTGTGCCCAGCTAGTATGGCTCAGTGGTTGAGTGTCATCCTATGAACCAGGAGGTTACAATTCGATTCCTGGTCAGGGCATGGGTTACAGGCTCAGTCCCCAGTGTGGGGCATGCAGGAAGCAGTTGATCAATGGTTCTCTCTCATCATTGGTGTTTCTATCTCTCTCTCCCTCTCCTTTCCTCTCTGAAATCAATAAAAATATTTTTTTAAAAAAGAAGAAATGAAAAAGAGCCCTAGCTGGTTCGGTTCAGTGGATAGAGTGTCGACCTGCAGACTAAAGAGTCCCAGGTTGGATTCCAGCCAAGGGCACATGCCCAGGTTGCAGGCTCAATCCCTAGTGGGGAGCATGCAGGAAGCAGCCAAACAATGATTCTCTCTCATCATTGATGTTCCTATCTCTTTCTCCCTCTTCCTTCCTCTCTGAAATAAAAATATATTTTTAAAAAAAAGAAATGAAAAAGAGCAAAAAGTTTTTTGAGTCCTTATCTTGCCCTCACTCCTAAAATTTCATCTGACTGGTGTTGTAAAGACTATAACTTACTTTAAAATATCAGCAGAGGTAGCATGGCATATATCTATGAGTATACACTTCTTTTAATATGGTTGTGATTGGTTACGTTAGAAGTACCCTAATCAATAATAAACGCTCCAAGAGTAGTTAATTAGAATTTGAAAAATCCCATTTAAGACTTACTCTACAGAGGCAATTTCCACAAGCCCTACAAATACTACCATCTGAAACCACATAGAGAGCATGTTAATTAGCATAATTCTATAGAAATATTTTTCTATACATAATTGGTGGTCGAACTACAGGATTGTTAGAAATATTGTACAGACACCTTCTTTGTTCCTGCATGAATAAGGTGCAGAACTGGGCCAGCCTATCAGCTTACCTCCCTATGGAGCACTGGGCTTGCTTTTGACCCCTATTCCACCATTTAAATGAAGATCCTGACATATGATCCAACAAGAAGATCAGCTGATCCTGATTCTAAAATATTGTTATATCTGCCTAAAGGAATATTTTGTGCAGGGCATTGGTAGAAATGCCTAAAGAATGCAAAACTGGAAATTCCTTGACTTGATAAGAACAAGACTATTTGTGCCATCTTTCCAAAAACGTTTATGCATAAAACAGAATTTGGTCTGAGGCTTGCTTTCATTATAACATCTGACCCAGTGATAATATTGTACAGTCGTGGGACTTTACTCACCACTAATCATTGAAGGTCACCAAAATTTACCGCAAGAATAGGGCAGTGATTGAATAGGCTTAGGTTCATTCTCAGAGCTGGATGTGAAACTGTAGGTTCAGAGTGTTCCAGAGTAACAGCCCTTGTCTCCTGGAATCTATTTTTAAGACATCTTCATGGTCACTGCCATGGAGGTAATTCTGATGGATTTTATGATTTTATATTCTGCTATTCTATCACAATGGAATCTACTGAAAGACATATTTCTTTTAAATCCTTCTTGGTATTCTGATTTTTTGTTTCTGGAACATATTTAGAAAACATTTAGCCATTGCTTCTTTGAATCTTTGGTTTCTTTTATTGTCTCTACTAGTGGTTTGGTGCATGAAATTCGTGCACAAGGGAGAAGGGTTCCCTCAGCCCAGCCTGCACCCTCTCCAATCAGAGAACCATTGGGGGATGTCCAACTGCCACTTTAGGCCTAATCCCTGCCTACACCAGCAGTAGGACATCCCTCTCACAATCTGGGACTGCTGGCTCCTAACCGCTCACCTGCCTGCCTGCCTGATTGCCCCTAACTGCCTCCGCCTGTCTGCCTGATTGTCCCAATCCCTATGCTTGTCTGCCTAATTGCCCCTAACCTCTCTGCCTGCCTGCCTGATTGCCCCTAACTGCCCTCCCCTGCCAGCCTGATCTTGCCCCAAACTGCACTCCCCTGCTGGCCTAATCATCCCTAACTGCCTCTGTATCGGCCCCCACCACCATGGCTTTGTCCAGAAGGAAGTTGGATGTCCAGAGATGGCCAGTCAACCCAGTCTAATTAGCATATTACCCTTTCATTAGTATAGATTCTTTGCTTGTGGAGTTCCTAGTAGATCTAAGTTAGAGTTTCTCATCATATCCTCCTTGTCTCCTAATTTCTATCATATTTCTTACTCTTGATCTCTCTGTATTACATATGGAAAGTTGTCGTTTCTATCCTTCAATTGACTAATTCTTTCTTTATCTGTGTCTAACCTATTCTATAACCCATCTCATAGCTTTTTATTGCAATGACTTTCTCATTTTTAAAATTTCTGCTTGGTTTCTTTTAATTTAACTTTGAATAATTTATTATTTTTATAGCATTTCCACATGTTTATAGTGGGAATAGAGTCTCTTGGTGTGTGCTCAATGTTCAGTTGGCCCTTTTAACTCAAAACTCATCACATTAATTCTTCAGTGTATTTGGGAAATGGATCCACAGCATCTTGATTTTTAGAAAAGTATGACAGTAGGAGGAGGAGGAAAGCACCCAGAATCTGTTTATTGTCAGAAAAGCCAGGACCAGGAGAGTAACAACAGCAGAGCAGGGATCTGAAAGATTTCGTCTTCATGGAGAAACCATCCCATAGCTATTTTACAATGACACTGTGCTCCCTAATAATCAGTTTTCAGAATCATGGGTAGAGCTTGGCTTTGCAACTCCTAAATATTGAGAGAAAATTATGCCAAGAAGCAGAGGTGTTTGATCCTGTGAGAGATAGTTATTAAGGGACTATTTGATGCCAATAAATCAGCAAACACTAAGCTGCTGGATACCTGATACCAGGGCAAGCTCGGAGGGACTCAGGGGCCAGCTGGCAGGGAAACTGCTAATTGGAAATAGACAATCATGGGGTTTTTCAAGCAGAGTAATGACATCATGCTGCTACTTCATTTTTCTTTCTCTTTCTGCTTTGTGACAGAATTGAGGAAAGATACAAGGGACCTTTTAGTTCTTTGGGAATGCAGGAGGGGTTAAATCATTAGCAAACAGCCTATACAGAAAACAGTTGATGGTCTGATGGAAAAGTGATGGAAGCTGCAAGGGCGAGAAGGTTGCAGTTGCTAAACAAACAAACCAAAAATACTATATGTATTAAGATTTACTGACGTCCTCAGGACAAAGGGGGCTAATGCTAATTAAAAGCAGGTGAGCATTGGCACCAACTCCCACCACAACTCCTGGAGCAATGGCCACAATGCAGATTGCTGGGCTTCCCCCAGAGGCTCCATCAGGTAGGTCTGGAATGAGGCCCAGAACCCTGCATGGTAGCAAGCACCCCCACATGATTCTCACGTAAATGGTAAAAAACAGAAGAA
>PVJC01024448.1:0-25556 GCA_004026665.1 Murina feae | reverse complement strand
AACACCCTCCATCCAACAACAACCCTCCATCCAACCAACACCCTCCATCCAACCAACACCCTCCATCCAGCCAACACCCTTCTATTCATCCTGTACTCTTCCAGCCCTATGCCATGAGTAGCGTGAGGATAGCTCCAGGTCTGTCTCACGTTCCACCATGTCACCTGTGCTCTACTGAACAAGGGGAGCTGTGGGTCCACTGGATGGAGGACACACACCTTTTCAGAGCCTTGCTCCTGCCCTCAGAGCATGTCCCCTGCATGCTCCTTGGACTCTCTGATGGGTCTCATGTGGCTCTCCACTAAAGTGGCATTGGGATCTGTCTCCTCTGTAGACTGCTGGCCGGAACTCCAAGTTAGCTCGCCAGCCCTCCATCGAGTTGCCCAGCATGGCCGTGGCAAGCACCAAGAGCCGGTGGGAGACGGGAGAGGTGCAGGCTCAATCCACTCCCAAGAGCCCCTCCTGCAAGGTAGGACCCCTCCGCGGGCAAGGCCATCCAGGCTGAGACCTCCAGGCTGGCCCTGGGTGTGGAAGGCCATGAGGAGAAGGGTGCTTGGCAGAGTGAAGGTAGAAGATGCAACCTGCTCTGCCCTGCCTCTCTCTGGGTTCTTAGCCCTCCTGCGGGAAGCAGGTAGGCAGGCCCCAGCCTGGCCAGGTAAGACCAGGCAGGAGAGAAGGGCCCAGGGCTTCAGGTCCCCAGTCGCTGTCTACAGTGGTGATGTGTCCTCCTCCTGCCCCTAGGACATTGTAGCTGGAGACATGAGCAAGAAAAGCCTCTGGGAGCAGAAAGGAGGCTCCAAGACTTCATCGACCATTAAGGTAGAGTCTATATGTAGTGGTGGCAGTGAGAGCGGGTCTGGCAGGCGAGAGCAACAAGAGACCGTTCTTAATGCATCTAGGAGGGCTTCCTGGAGGCAGCAGCATCTCCCTTCTGCCATGCTCACCTTTGCTCTCGGGCTTCTTCCCTGACAGAGCACCCCATCTGGGAAGAGATACAAGTTTGTGGCCACCGGACATGGGAAGTACGAGAAGGTGCTGATGGACGAGGGCTCGGCACCCTAAGCCTTCCCTCTCGGTTAGTCCAGGGCAGCAGCCTGAGCAGGTGAGTGTGTGTGAAGTGGGCTCTTCTGGGAACGTGGTGGCGTAGACAGGGCCTGCTCGGCCATGTTACAGGTAGGGCCAAATGCCCAGCCGCAAAACTGGCCAGAACCCAGCCTCCTCTGAGTCTTCCACCTCATCCCACGTTACATCAAACCCCGTGGCCTCGGGCCGGCTCGGCCATTCTCTGAGGGGAGACTTCACACCTCCCTCTTGGGAAGAGGCCCTAAGGTCCCAGCTAGGCTCCCTGGGCAGGTGAGGTGGCCCGGCGCCTGTGAGGCTGGTGTTGCAGAAAACTGCTGAGGTAATGAGACGGGATCCCAGCCACGACCTCCCTGGTGTCCACTGCCCTTCCCACCAGCGGTGCTGTCAGACAGGGGACCCACTGCCATGGAGTGACACACGTTTATTTGTGGCCCGGGATGCAGGGTCCACATACAGCACCCATTTTGTCCTGTGGTGAGTGGGGCCTCCTCCCCTACCCACTCCCCTTCTGAGTCCTCTCTGGGGGCTGTGGCTGGAGGCCTCCCCAAGTCCCTCTGTGTCCCTCGCCCAACCACCTCAGTGCGTCACCCAACCTGTGGCCCTCCTCCCTCACTCCCTGCCTCCCAGGACACCCGGGCAGGCACTAGGTGTGAGGTCAGCCTGCCCAGCTCCTGCCTCATGTGGACTTGGGCCCTTTCCTTCCTACCCGAAGTCTCCTGCCCCTCCCCACACGGCAACCACCTCATCCCTGCCCCCTGCTCTCAGTCTCGTCCACTTCCCCATCCTCATGCCCCTGTCCCTCCTGACAGCCCCCCGCTGGCCCTTCCCAGGTCCATGCGGCCTCTTCACTGGCTGTGGCCCCTCCTGTCCATTGTGGTCCTAGGCCCTAGGGCCGCCCCAGCCGCTGTTCACCGGAGCCTCCAGCCGGCCGCCGTGCGGTTGAAATTCTTGGGCGGAGGGCTCAGCTCCAGGACAGAGTGGACTGCGGGAGGGGCCTGGGTGGCCACCTCCTGCAGCTTCCGGGCATTGAAGTGGGGTCGGCACAAAAAGGGCAGGCGGCCCAGGCCGGGCCGGGTGCCCACCCCATGCCCAGGCCCTGCCTGGCTGTTGTGGGACTCGGCCACCGATATGCGGTACAGAACCGCGTCCCACAGCTTGGAGGCCCGGGAGGCAGGGGGCCGGGGCGCCGGGTTCCAGGTGGGCTGGGGCGCCAGGTCCACGGGGCACTGAGAGGCCAAGTCCACCGGAGGTTGGAGGGCCGGGTCAGTGGGAGGCTGAGGGGCTGGGTCGGCGATGGGCTGGAGGGCTGGGTTGGCGGGGGCCACCTTCTCCTGCTCCATCTGCTCGGGGCTCAGCTCCGGCCTCAGGAAAGGGGCCTCTTCCACCTCCTCCATCAGCTGCTTCTTGAGGCGCATCCATCCGCTGAGCCGGGGCTTGGGCGCAACTTTGGGGACAGGGCAAGGGTGGGGGCCTGAGGTTGAGGTGGGGGACCAGGCCCCTTGAGGGCTGGAGACCTGCTGGGCCTCCACGATAGGGCGAACAGTGGGGGGCTCCTCCAGGTGCTCAGCCTCGGGGGCCTCAGGGGCTGGCCTGGCAGGCGAGGGCCCTGGCGAGCGATAGGTAGGTGCTATGGGCACCACAACCCTGGTGTTGGCCTGTCTGGGCCCCATAGCCAGAAAGCCAGGGGGTGGCCTGGGCACAGGGGGCATCTCCGGCCAGGGCTGGGCCACCTGGGCCCCGGTCGGAAGAGGGCGGATGTGGGCGACCGGAACCAGGGGCTGGGCTCCAGGAGGGCAAGAGGCTGTGTCTTGATCCTGGCCGCCAGACCCCCCATCAGGGGCCATCGGTGGAGGCTCAGGGCCCCTGGCCCTCTGGGAAGGCACCAGATGGATGTGCACCTGGCTGATGTGGGTGTCCCCCACTGCAGGTGCTGAGACACAGGCAACACCGCTGGGTGCCCGGGCTGGGGCCAGGGTTGTGAGCAGAGGCCCTGGGGCCATGAGGGGAGAGATTCGGCTCCTATGGGTAGGGGAGCTGAGGGCGAGCGTGGACTTCTGCAGAGGTGATGGCACACGACGGGTGATGGGGGCTTGGAGGGCGTGGGGCAGGGTGGCGGCCATGCGCGGGGCCTGGGCGGGGTGTGGGGCTGTAGCCTCTTGGTCATGGCTGGCCTCGCTCACGGGAGACAGGGAGGTGCGGAAAGCCCCTGTGGGGGCCGAGGGCCCTCCCCCGGCCCCCTTCCTCCGGGCCGCCTTTCTTAGAAGCTTCTGCAGAACCAGGTTGTCCTTCCCGGGCTTTGGTAGTAGGGGCGGTGGGGGCGCAGGGGGTCCCTGGAGGCACAGGCCCACCGCTTCAGGGGGCATCGAGGCAGCAGAGATGAGCATTGTTGCACTCTGTGGGGGAGAGACAGCCATCAGCCCTGGTTCCCCTCGTGTCCAGAAGGACCACAGGGCCCTGCTTCCTAGCCCTGGGCCCCCGCCAGGTGTGCTCTAGGCACGTTTGTCTGCATCAGCAACTCTGTGCGGGCGGCTGTGCTGTCACTCGGGTCAGGAATGAGCTCACGGGGGCCCCGTCGCCGGTGGGTGATGAACGAGGGCTGGAGCACAGCTGGGGCCGGGAGACCCACCGGCCAGCACCAAGTGGGGGGCACGTGCTGGGCCGGGCGCCCGTGAGGGCAGGAAGAGCGCCCGCCCGCAAACGCGTAAGGGGCGCCGTGCCGTCGCCGGCCCGACCACAGGCGCGTCTGCTGCGAGCCAGCGGTAAGGGTGGCGGCCAGGGGCTCCGAGCGAGGGGCTGCATCATCAGAGGTCGAGTCGCCTAGAGGTGGGAGCAATTTTTGCTGAGCTATGCTGAACGGATCTTCCCGCAGACCTCCTGGCTGGGGTGGTCCCGGCCAAGCCGCCCGCCCTGGTTTCTGGGCGCCATGTGCTAGCAAGGACGTTGACAAATGGTGTCTGGGCCGAGCCAGAGGCCGCTGGTATGGGGGAGGAGGGAGGCCTGGGGGCCGCTGGCTCCGCCAGGCAGGAATGGATGGGCCCGGGGAGGGGTCTGCCCGGGCTCATTCCGGGCTGCTGTCTGCCTCTGAGAGGCTGGGACCCCAGCAACCACAGGAACCCCAGGTCTATGCTGGGGGGCTGCCAGGCCAGCAGTGATGGGCAGTAGTCTCTGGGCCTTGAGTCCTGAGCAAGGCCCAGGGCTCAAGCACTCAGCCTCCAGGTAGCAGACCTCCAAGGGGGAGGCAGAGACTGGAGCAGGGGCTGCTCCCGGTGGGGGGAATTGTGGGTAGGCCAGGGTGGCCACCACAGCGGGGCTGGAGACTGGGTGGAGCAGGGCACCCCCTTGGGACTGCAGCCTAACACCCCCTCGCCTGTGTTTCAGCTGTCCTGAGCCGGGTGCAGGCTGGGGGCTCCCTCCACACTCCCCACCCATGCTCCCGGGGAGTCCAGCCAGATGCCCAGCCAGCCAGCCCTGCCGAAGAAGCCGCTTCCCATTGCCTGCCTGGCTGCCCACACCCCTCCAGCACCTGCCACTGCCACCACCTCTGTCCCTGGACCTCCAGCCTCTCTCCCCTCTGCTCCCTGACCCACCGGCTCTGCCTCTCACAGGCCGGGAGGATTGGGATTCTGGCTGGTGCTTGGCTAGGGAGACCATCCCCAGAGGCCACACCCCCACGAGGAAGGGGTGTCCTGTGCAGAGAGCACACCAGCCAGGGGACATCCCCGTCAGAAGCCACCGATGCCTCTGCAGGACATTCCAGCCATGCGTCCCTCCCTGCCTCCTGCTTGCATCCCCTTCATTTGTGCAATAAAGCTCTTTCTGTCCCCACACGCTGGCCCTTCGCTGCTCACTAACTGGGAGGAGGGACACGGGAGCAGGGCTGGCCGGGGGGCAAGGGCCATCCCTGACATGGTGGTGGGACCCAGGCCTCTAGCCTCTGGATTCAGACACCCAGTCCTGTCCCATGGCTTCTGGGATTAGACCCTTGGATCTGAGGTGTGCCAGGATCTAAATCCTGGCACATGTGATGGGTGGGGGACAGCCCCCCTCTTTCAGAGTGTCTGTGATGTCTCCCCCTTGACTGACCTGAGAAAAACTTCATAGCACCCAAACTTCATAGTGGCCCTCCGGTCTGTGCACCCCCTGAGGGCAAGACCTGCCTTGGGGTCATGCCCCACCCTAGTACCCAGGAGTTGCTCAGTGAAGGTCTGACGGATGGACTGATGTCTGAATGATGGATGATGGATGGATGGATGGACAGACAGACCTGTGGGTGGGTGAGTGAATGGATGGATGAATGGATGGGTAGACAGATGAATTGATGGATGGATGCACAGACAGTTGGATAGATACATGCATGAAGAGATGGATGAATGGGTGGGCGGATGATGGGTGGATGAATGGATGGATGGGCCTGTAGAGGAATGAGAGGTAGATGGGCAGGAAATGGCTGTGTGAAGAGTAAATGGGAGAAGAATTGGAGAGGTGATCAGATAAACACATGCTGCCCAGAACAGTGGATGACTGACTGGCTGGGTGGATGGATACATGGGTGGAAAGATGGATATAGATGGATGGATGATGAAAAAGAAGAAGGGAGGGAGATAGACAGTGATCGTCAGAATGGATGTGTAAAAATAAGTGAATGGGTGGTTGAGTGGACACGTGTGAAGTGGGAGACAGGGTGGGGGTCCTCCCTGCTCCCCCTCCTCTCACTGGGCCTGCACTTAGCCTGACTTTGGGCTGTGTGCCCTCCGTGTCCAGGGAGCCCCTTGCAGAGCCGGCAAGACCTTGGCCTGGACCCTGGGCATTCTAGGTTGACTCTGCTCAGAGCCTCCATTGCTGAAGTCTTCATGGTCAAAATCTGCCAGCCTCTCAAGACAGAATAAATATGTAGGCTCCGAAGTGTTGAACTCAAAAAACTCCTGGCACCTTTCCTCACTCTGGCCTACCTCTGAGGCCGTGTCTGGGGACACAGTGTTCTCTCCCTTCCCTCAGCTAGATGGGGCCTGAGCTGAGGATAGCAGGCAGGCAGCACAGGTCTACATCTGGGCAGTGTGCTGGGACCAGGTAGACCACCTAAGGGGAGAGAGGCAGGTGGGATGGACAGTGCCAGGGAGGCAACCAGCCACACTGCTCTGACCCTCTCGGCCACTGTCGGGGTTGACCTCACCTCGCCCAGTCTGAGTATTGCTGATGCCCACTGCTGGAGTATCTCAGGACCAGGGGGTCAGAACCTGTCCACCATTGAGGCCAAGAGGTTCAGAGGGATCACTGCCCAAGGGGTAGCTGGCTGTCCATCCATCCATTCATCCGTCCGTCCATTCATCTATCCATCTATTCATCCACATCCATCCACCCACCCACCCACTCATCCATCCATCCACCTATCTATCCATCCATCTAACCATCTATCCATCCATCCATCCATCCATCCATCCATCCATTCATCCATCCATCCATCCATCTATCCATCCATTGATCCATCCATTCATCCATTCATCTATTCATCCACATCCACCCATCCACCCACCCAACCACTCATCCATCCATCCATTCATCCGTCCATCCATCCATCCATCCATCCATTGATCCATCCATTCATTCATTCATTTATTCATCCACATCCACCCATCCTCCCACCCAACCACTCATCCATCCATCCATTCATCCGTCCATCCATTCATCCATCCATCCATCCATCCATCCATCCATCCATCCACATCCATCCGGAGTGAGGCCCCACCATCCATTCTCTTACCTGAGAGGCCTCATCCCACCCCCCCTGCTCCGGGCACCAGGGCCCACAAGTGAGAGGAAGAGGAGCCTGATCTGTAGATTGCTCAGGCACCCAGGCATGTGGGGTGACAGCTGCATGGGAATGGGAAAGTGCCATGTCAGCAGTTTGCACCTGGGCTGGCAGAGCTGAAGCCCAAGGCCTGGCAGATGCAGCCCAGCTGGCACCAGGCAGTTACCCAGGTCAGCTTAGGGCTCTCGGGCCCCAATACCCCCAACCACTCACCCTGGGGGCCAGGCCAAGACCTCTGCCCTCCCCAAGGTCACTCCAAGAACGGCTGGCATCAAGACACTTGGGGGCCACCCCTCCCCAGCTCTGCTCCGCCCATCCGCACCGTCCAGGGCAGAGGTCCTGCAGTCAGCCCTCACACTCTTCCTGGAGTGAAGACCAGTTGCCACCACAACCTGGGCCGGGCCACCCCTTCCCTTGCCTCGGTGCCCTTCTGGCTCCCCTGAGGCCCTGCCCTGCCCTGGCCCCTCTTCGCCCACCCCAGCCCAGCCAGCCCCAGGGGCAAGGGTAGATTACCTGCTGGAGGCCCTCTGTGTCCCACCGCCGCCCGGCCAGCAGTGCCCGCTGGTGTGTCCTGCCGTACCATGGGCCTGGTGCCTGAGGGGAGGTCACTGATGCCCAAAATAAAACTTGCCCCATCCCTCTGACCTCAGCGCCTGGGCTCTGGCTCAGCCCGCTCACAGAGAGCACCTGCCAGGGGCCACACCGCTATATGGGCAGCCACCCTCCTCTGCTGGCCGAGCAGGGCCACTGCAGGTGCAGCTCTTGGGAGGCCCCTGGGCCCGGCATGAGGCAGGGGGCAGCGGGCAGCTCCCTGGTTGCACAGGGCTTCCCAGGCCACGCTTCAGCAAGGCCTACAGCCAGCTGCCCCTGACGCGATCCCGTCCTTTTGCCTCGGTGCTTGGGGAGGTCCTAGGGCTGTTGGCAGCATGAGAGGAGCCCATCTAGGAGGGACAGCACCCCCACTTCGGGGGCGACAGCCAGGGGCCACTCAGGGTTTACAGAGCCCACTGGGCAGAGAGTGGGTGCAAAGTGGCCGAGGGTCAGGGCTGCGTGGGGCCCACCAAGGACCTGGGCCGGTGCAGGGGAAAACACCGGGCCCAAGGGCGCAGAGTGCTGCCCAGGAGGGTAGGGACGTCCCCCACAGCTCTGGCCTCTGGGGCTTCCCACTGCCGGCCCTCAGGGAGGTGGGCAGGGAGGCCTCCACCTCCCTCCTCTGTCTGTGACCATGGGTACATCCCTGCCTCCTGAGGGTCCCTGGCCTTATCTCCAACTTCGGAGACTGGCTGGGTGCAGCCAGAGCCTTCCATGGGCCTCTGAGGCCTGGAGTGGGCACGGAGTGGGGCAGGGCTGGGCATGCCAGCTCCCAGACAGGTCCCCTTGCCGCCCCTGCCACCTCTGCCGTGAAGGTCCAGAGGGCAGCGGCCTCGTCTGTGTCTCCCTGAGCGGGGGTCTGCCCTCACCCACTCTGTGCCTTGGTCTCCCTAATTCAAGGGGCAGGGCCATAAGGACCTGTGGCCTCACTGTGCCCTAAGAATGTGCCCGCTGTCGGGCGGAGATATGAGCTGGCTGGCTGGTGCCACCTGGAGTCCTGAAAAGAAAGGGGGGAATCCATGGGCACGTGGCCAAGCCCACTGTGAGGGGCACACTGAGCCTGGAAGGGAGCAGAGGGGTGGCCCTGTCCTGGGGACGGGGGGGCCAGGCCCAGCAGCTGCTTGTCCCTCCTGCCTGAGTACTCCCCACACCTCAGTGGCCTGTGCCCAGAGGACCAGGTCTAGCCTGGCTATGGCCTGCATGAGAGGGGGGCCTGATTGAGGATTCGGGGTCCTCCACTCCACGGGGCCTCTAAGCCCTGGCATCTTCCTCTGAGGGGCCAGTAGGTGGGCCGGGGCGCTGTGTAATGTGCACTCCACTGTCACCAGGAACAGAGAGGCCCCTGGGCTGGGGACCCCACAGCAGGCTGACCCAAGGAGAACCTTTGTGTGTTCTCGGCCACCCAATCCTTCCTTCATCCTCCTCAGCCGCTAAGAATGTGCCCGCTGTCGGGGCAGTAAAAATAGAAGCTGACACCTCCTGGGGGTGGAGGGCGGCCCTTGCTCCTCAGCAGACTCGCCCCCATCCTCACCTCCTTGGGCCTCCCCCTGGGCTATTCCTATACTTGGTAAGGGACCTGCATGGGCATGGCCCCGGCCACCCAGCCTTGGCCAATGGGCTGCTGGGAAAGATCAAATGTCACTATAACATAAGGGTGTGGGGCCGAGAGGGCAGCGCCCGAGCTGGTCCTGTCCGCAGGGAGCTGCAGCCCTTTCTCCAGACTCAGCCAGGTGGGTATGGCCCGGCTGGGCGGAGCCTGCATGCTGGGGTCTGGGCAGCCGCACCCAGGCACCTGCTGGGGTCCTGGGTACTGGGGTGCCAGGACGCCGTGCCCCAGGAGTCTCAATTCTAAGTGTAGCGTCTGGGAGAACCACAGGGGCGCACTGGGATGCCACCAAGGCAATGGAGGCCTGAGGAGAAGAGGGACCTTCTGGAAGGTTCTGGGTGAGAGGAGGGTCCTCAGGCTGGAGATGGAGAGAGCTGAGGGTCTGGAGACAAAGCAGCTCTTGAAGAAGGGTGCCTCTGGGGCTCTGGGCTCCGAGTGGCCATGGCTCTAATGCCGCCATTTGTACAGACGACACCCAGGCGGGGTGTCCAGGCCACCAGGAATGGCCCCTGGGCAGGGTGGCTGGGACCCAGGCCGCCAAGGATGGGAGCAGACAGGGCCGGGAGCAGACAGGGCTGGGGGGAGGTGCCGGGGGGAACATGGTCCGGGCCCATGGCAGTGAGTGGCAGGGCCTCCTGTGTCCCCCTCCTTTGCCTGCCCCCCCCCCCCCCAGCTACGTCTTGTCACCCGGGAAGGAGGGTGTGTGTCTACCAAGGAACGTTGCCCTCAGAAGCTGTTTCCATCCTCACCCTCTGAGGGCAGGACCACAGTGCCAGTTGGCCTCCTTCTCAGCTGTGGATGTGCCATCCCCTGCCCCGAGCACGCTCCTCGGCCCCTTCCCGATGGACAGGGCGGGGAGCGGCACAGAGCCATCGTCAGGGTGCCCCTGCCACTTCACAAGGTGGAGGAGCAAGAGCCCCAAGAGACTCAGTTGTCCCACGTGGAGAGTGGGCCTTGCTGCCTCAGACACCCAGGAACCCCCAGGAGCTCTGGAGCCCTCCCGGGTCCCCTGGGGCTCCCCCCAGAAGGACAGAGGAACTCAGGCGGCCTGGGAGACCTACGGGGACACGGAGCAGACCGGCCTGGCCAAGACCTGAGCAGGCAGCTGCCCTGCTGCCCCCCTCCCACCATCTTGGGTTTCTGGGCAGAGGCGTCTTGGCTGACCCCGGTGCCTATTTCTAGACACCTCAGCTGCCACCGGCTCCTTAAAAATAACCCATCTCTGGGCTGGGGCTGTGCCTGCCCCTCTGAAGGAGGCTGACAGGTGTTGGGTGCTGCCAGGGAGAGAGGTGGGCACGGCAGGGTCAGGCTCCAGCTCCCCCTGACCTTCCCGAGAGTGGCCCCAGGTCCAGGCTGGTGTGGGGGTGTGGAGGCTCAGGAGCCGTGAGACCCCCCCCCTCCCACTGTGGACGTGGCTGAGGCTGTAACTGGGGGGAGCAGCGAATTCCAGGAAGAGAGCTGGGGATGGGAAGGGCCTCCGCTGCCTGGAGGCGCTCAGAGCTGCTGCTTAATGATGTGTGGAGCTGAAATTGCTCTGGGAAAAGCAGCATTCTTGACTGAGCTTTGCAGAGCTGCTCCCACCTTAGCAATGCGACATGCATGCATTTTTCGATGATGAACGCGTGTTTTTCTTATACAAAGCTCCCCCGGGGGGGCCATAACTATTGTCTTCAAGTGAGCTGTAATGGGCTGTCAGGCGCTGGGCTGTCTCAAACCCCAGGCCGGCAATCTCCTGCAGCTGCTGGAGTGTTCCCAGGCCCTGGCCGCCCCGGGCGTGAGCGGTGGCCAGCTCACCGGAAAACGGTCCTTGAGCACGCTGGCCTGGTGCCGGCCGCACCTGGCACGTGCAGCCCGGACGCAGAGAGTCCCCCCAGACATTGACAAACTCAAGAGCCTGCACAGGGCCTGGGAAAGCGGGCGGGAGAGCAACATGTGTATGTGGCGGGGGGTGGGGGGGGGGCACACGGGGAAATGGCCCCCATCTGTTCCCATGAGCTCAGGGCGCGGACGGCTGCCTGGTGGGATGAGGGAGAGACAAAGGGACAGCTTGGGCACCTTGTGATTCGGGAAAAGGGATCTGCAGGGGGCTGTGGGGCACACCCGTGGGTCAGAGAAGGGAGCTGAGGGCTCACACCAGGAATGTGGGCTCAGTGGGGACGGTGGGGTGGGAAGACAAGGAGCCCCCACCTCGCCCCGAAGGCAAGACCACCCAGAGCAGCCTGGATGGGCAGGACCCACTCGGGTGGGGTGGACCGCACAGCCTTCCAACATCCCAGCGTCCCTGGGAGTCCCAGCTCCAGGCTGGAGCCAGGGTAGGAATATGGGGTGGTAGGTCTCAGCCAGGGCCTTGGAGGAAGCAAGAGGCCTCATGAGGCGGCCCCCAGGGTGGGAGTGGGCCTGCCCAAGGCCAGAGCTGCGGCCCTTGACCCTGCCCGCAGATGTCCCCTCACACCCTCAGCCCCTCCCCACTTGAAGCCCCCTGGACTGAGGCAGTCCTAACTCTGGCCTTGGTCTCCCGCAGAAACAGCCCGCCACCATGTCGGACGAGGAAGTGTGAGTAGCAGGCAGAGACCACCCCACACCCCTCCCTGCCTGAGAACCCCAGGGTCCTGGCTGTGTTTGTGCGGCCCCCCTGAGCTGAGCGAAAGCCCCTCACGCTCTGCCCCCTCTCTCTCTCCACAGTGAACAGGTAGAGGGTAAGTGTCCTGCTGCTTCCTTCCTGCGCGGCCCCTGGGGCATGCGTGTCCCGAGGCGGGGCTCCCCTGGGGACCCCTACCTACAAGCCCCAGATTGGCCTCGTTCCATGGGCCCTAGATTACCCCCTGCCTGCCCTGAGGCCTCCTTCTTCTAAAAGGTGAGGTCCTTGAGATGTGGGCCCTTCCGAACCCAGCCTGCACCCCACCCAGCCTGCACCCCACCCAGCCTGCACCCCAAGGCAGTCGGGCAGCCCGGCCCCAGGGAGCTCTACAGGTCCCACCACTCTCTGCCATGCCCCCCAGTGGGACAGAGGTGTCCAGGCTCCCAGGCCCCCCTGAAAGCCACTGTCACCCCCAGAGCCGCCTCCTTCTCTGGGCCCAGCCAGTCCCAGGGTCACCCCCCTAACAGGCTCCTGTCCTCTCTTCCCCCCATTGCAGAGCAGTACGAGGAGGAAGGTGAGTGCGCAGCCCCCGGAGGCCCCGCTCAGGCCTCCCCCTGAACTTGACCTCTCTCCTCCACTCCAGCTGCTCAGCCTGAGGACCCTCGGGCCCCTCAGCGCCCAACAATTAGCCATCCTCCTTCCTCACCATCAATTCCCATTTGCGGTCACGGCTGACTTCCCATCTCTTTAACTGATTAATAGACGCACACGCATTAATCATCCATTAATCCTTCACCCTCATCACGCCCGCCCGGCTGCCTGCAATTAGCTGGGACTCGGCCATTAACACCCTCACCTTCGTTAACATTCAGGGTCTGCATCGCAGGCCCGGCCCTGTGTCCCTCCGTCTCCAGCTCGCTCTGGCTCAGCGCCCCTTCCCCCATCCCATGCCGTGGGTAACCTTCGGGGCACCCTCTGAAGCCCCCTCCGTGGGAACCTCCAGGCTGTGCCTGGGCGCGCACCTGGGAACCGTGCGGGGAGGCAGTTCTCAGGCTCAGAGGGGAGGCCCGCAGAAGCCTGGCACCCGCGGGGCCTTGGGAACGCGAGCCTTCATGCACCCTCACCTCTCCCGGGAGGCCCTCTGCATGCTCTGTTTTGAAAATATTTTGAAAACACTCGGCTCCCCTAACAACGTCAGGGAAACAGTTCTCATTCTGCTGAAAGTAGAGACTTTCGGAGCAGGAGACGTGGGCCTGGGGAGCCGGTCCTTAAGGTCCTTAGCGGGGTCACCTTCAGGCACACCCAGAGGCGCCCTCCATGTGGCATTCTCCTGGGTCAGCGTTCTCTTGGAACACGTGGGTCTCGTCCCCTGTCCTCACCTCTGGGACCTGCAGAGCAAGACTTAGCCAGACCCTTGGTGTGCAGACGCCTTAAGGCCGGGGTGGGTGGCAGGCCCGGGGAGGGCAGAGGGACTGGGGTTCCCCCAGAGTCGAGAGGAGGTGGCCCTGCAGAGGCAGGCTGAGGCCGGGTCTCTGAGCCCCTGTCCGTGCCGCCTCCTTTCCCCGACAGCCCCGTTCACCACTAATGGCTGTCCTTGCCCCTCTCTCCCTCTGCCCCTGCTGCTCCCGCCGCCCCCGCTGCCCTGGCTCAGAGGAGGCCCAGGAGGAAGGTGAGTACGCGGGTCCAGGGCCTGGTTCACACCCTCCCCGCAGCCCACCTGCCCACGGGCGTGGGCTTCACAGTGGCCCACCCGGAGGGCTGCCGTGTGCTCCTGGCCTAACCCTCTCCTCTCTCCTCTGCCCGCCCGCCCCTCAGCTGCAGAAGTCCAGGAGGAAGGTATGAGCACACAGGACTTCTGGTCCCCATGTGGGGCCCTGGCCTGGCTGGAGCCCATGTGAGGATAGGGGCCAGCGCCCAGACACAGCGAGGCACCAGCCAGCCAAGGGGCCCCACATGTGGCCCCCACATAACACACTAACCACTCCCACGCTTGACCAGATTGGGAGGACCCTGAGGACTGGGTACTACTGCCCTGGGATGGTCACTGGGCAGGGGTGGGGGGGTGGGGGGTGGGGGGTGCTGCTGGACCAGATGTGAGACGAGGCCTGGCCTCTTCATCCCTGAAAAGAGCCCGAGGTGGGTGACGGAGAGGCCACGCGACCTCTGACCCCTCGTCTGGCCACGCCTCAGCGTGAGGGCTGAGCCCCCACCCGTGCATCAGCGCCTGCCACCCCTGCACCCTGCCTAGGAGACCCTGTCCATTCCGGCTCCTGCAGTGCAGCCCTGAGCGTGGCCTCTGAGCCCCACATGGACGTCCTTCCAGGGGCTTGAGGACTGGCCAGAGCCTCAGTGCCCATCCCCATGGCCAGAGCATTGGAGTCAGAACAAAAGCTAGAGCCAGGGGCCGAAGCTTCCCCTTGAGTCTGGGTTTCCCCGTGTGTGAGACTGGGGTAGGATTGGGGCGCCCGCACCGGGGTCAGCACTGACCGTGTCCTGCTCGCCTCCTGCATGCTACCCCTTGGCCGTGGCCACTGACCCTCGCGCGTGGTGACGGGCTGTGTCCATTAACCTCGGATCCTTCCTCCTTTGACCTCTGACCCGTGGTCTTGCCTCTTGTTCCGCGCCCTCCTTAGCCCCTGAAGCTCATGAACCAGGTATGTGCCGTGACTTCAGTCCCGTGTGGGTGCGTGTGCACACGTGGTCATGTGTGGGTGGAGCAGGAGCCTGGCTCCGAAGGAACAAGAGGTCGTGTAACCTACTCACAGTGTGTTCTGACCCCTGCCCCTGCCTGTCCTGCCCCCGCACTCCTCTGCCCCCAGTCACAGCCGTTCCTTCTCTCCCCTCTCTTCCCACATGCGCTGTGCCCATCTGTCCATCCGCAGAGGAGGTCCAGGAAGGTATGCTGTCCCCGTCCCAGGCCGAACCACTCCCTCCTCCCTCCTCCCTCTCCCTCATTGCCTGCCTGTGTGACTCTCCCCTCATTCCTCTGGGCTGGGACCCAGTGAGGACAGGTTAGGCCTGGAGTGCTGGTTCAGGTGGGGCTCCTGCGAGGTGCCGCCTTCCTCATGCCCCCTATCCCAGCAGGGAGCATACAGGGGTGTGGTGAGGCCCCCCCCCAGGCCGCCAGCAGGAAGCTGAGGGTGGCCCTTCTGGAGGCCAAGCCTAGGGTAGGGTCTTTGGAGGATGGTGCTAGGGTCCACTTAGACCCTCTGGATCCTCAGAGTGTGGTGGATGAGCAAGGAAGAGAGCAGGGCGGGCAGCCTACACCTTGCCCCAGACAGCAAACCGAAGAGGGGACGTGAGGCTGGGGCAGGGCTGGGGTGAGGGGGGGGTAGAGGGGGGGGTGGGACCAGGCGTGAGGTGGGGGAGGGGGACAGTGAGTGAGTGAAGCCTCATGTGGGGCTGAAGCCCCAGTGGGCACGGCGGCACCAGAGCAGCCGGGCCTTTGCATGCAAATAGGCAAGCGTGAGATCCCAGGGACCCACCCGTCTCCGGTGCCAAAGCCTGATGTGCCGGGTGTGAGGAGCCCCCCTGGGGTGAGGGTTCCAGCCACCGGCCCAGGTGGCCTCCTCAGCTCCCTCGCTCACATGATGTCTCAGAAAACCCCAAGCATGACCCCTTCCCTGGACTCAGAGAGGCCCCCGTGAGACAAAGGGACCTGCGTGGTGGGAGAGCAGTAGAGGTGCCAGGGACCAGGCTTGTAGGGGCTGAGGGTTCCTGGAACCAGCCCCGCCATAGACAGAGGCGACAGGCAGGGGACAGGATGCCAGGCCCCTGCTGCCCACTGCTGAGGGCTTTGCAGCATGGCCACTGCCCCCCAGCTCTTGGCCTGGCCCTGCCCTCACAGACTCCGGCCCTGCCAGCCGCTCCCCCAGCCAGGTCCCCACAGATGCCCAGCCCCTCAGCACCCCTCCTTTGGCCCCTCGACTAGCTTCCAGCTCGCAAAGTGGCCACACCACTGGCTCAGGCTCATGACTCACCAGCCCCAGGAGCTGAGTGAGGGGGACGCTGGGGCCCCTGCAAAGGGCTGTGTGTTGGTTCCTAAGCAACCATGGCGACACCTGAGCTGGAGGCTCGAGAGGGGCAACTTGCTGAGGGTACCCCAGGCCGGACCCCTACCCACTCCCAGGAGGCCTGCTGGCTGCAGCCAAGGGCAGAGGAAGGATCTGAGGGATCAGAGCTGGCTTCTTAGCCAGGGCTGCCAGGCCAGCCGGAACATCCCTGGGCCGTGGGTGCAGAGGGTAAATGAAGCAGCCCCCACGCGAGGGCAACCTGGTTGGGCGGGCAGCTCAGATCTGCCCTGGCACAGCGGAGGCAGAGAGGAGGGAGGAGGAGCCCCTCGGTCAGGGGCAGGCTCCCTGGGGAGGAGCAGGCCTGGGCTCCATGGCCACGCACACATGGTGGAGGTCCAAGCACCACCAGGCTTCACTAACCTGATGGCTCTGGACCCACTGGGTTTCAACCCAGGAAAATCTAGAAGCCGAGCCCCAGAGCCAGCCCCTCTCCCCCAGAACCAAGGGTGCCATGTAGGGAAGTGCTCGGTGACCCAAGGTGCCCCCCAGCCAGTGGCTGGCACCCACGGCCGCCCAGGGTCACCTCTCACTTCAGGCCTCTGTGAGGGGCTGTCTCCCAGGACACCTGGCCCTCACCATAGCCACATCCCACTCCCATCCCCCCGACAGCCTTCTCTGGCCCCCAGCTGAAGGCACTAATGGGGTCCAGGCGCTGCCCGGCGCCTGCCGCCCCGTCCCTGCCCGTGTCCTCGCTCCCCCAACGCTCCGCAGCCTCGCTGGCTTCTCTCTTGCATGTGCGCTTTGCCCAGAAGACGCCACGGAGGAGGAGTGGGAGGACGAGGAAGGTAAGGGCCTCGGTGCCGGGATGGTGCCTGTGAGAGGAGAGGACGTGCTTGCCCGCTGGCCGCCTGCGCTCCGGCTCGCCAGCTCTCTGTCCCTCTCCCTCCAAGGACAGGCCAGGCTGCTTGGCACAGCCTTTGTCACAGGCCGGCCGGACAGGGGCCTCACAGGCGCTGTCCCCGCAGAGCGTCCACAGGCACAGGGGGCAGGGAGGTGGTTGTGGGGACCAGCCAGCAGGCAGGAGCCTGGCAAGGGGTGCTCTCTCCTCTCCCCTCTTCCCCACGTCACCCTCCATCAGGTCCTCTCCTTCCTCCTCCAGCTCCCATCCCCTCCTGACCCTCTGGTCTTCCCTGGCCCCTGCCCCCCAGGTACTTCTTGCTTCTGCTCCCTCCTTCTCCCTTCTACCCCTTCTCCCTCTTTGTGTCCTGGTCCCCCCTGAACTCCCCTCCCCAGACCCCACAGGGGTTTCTTCAGACCCAGAGTGGGGACAAGCCCTCTTCTTCTGGTGGTTGGTGGAGTGGGTGCTGGGCTCAGCTGCAGAGCAGGAGCTGGGGGACCCAGGGGCCTGAGGCAGGAGGGGACCTCAGTCTCACATGGTCTCTCTCCCCTCTCCCCGTGCTGGCCGGTGCGGTGGTGACCAGAGGAGAAGCCGAGACCCAAGTGAGTGTGGGGCCCGGCCAGGCTGGACGCCTGGGTGGTGGCGTGTGGGCTGGGGTGGGAGGCTGGAGCCGGGTGGGAGGAAGCCGAGTGTGCGGGCTGATTGGGGACCAGGTCACTCCGAAAACCGCCACCCCCAGAGGAAGACGCTGCGTTTGGTTCCTTGGCAGATGCGTTGGCAGCAAACCCTGAGAGAAAGTGGCCTCTCTGTCGCTCCTGGACCTGGAGTGGGACATTCCAGCTGCCTCGTGCAGGCATTCTGAGAACGGGGTGATTCGGGGCAGTCGGTGCCCCCCCCCCCCACAGCTGGGGACCAGACTCTACCTGGGCACTCTGTCCCCAGGGACAGACACACTCGTGTTCAGGGGGTCGGCTTTGCCCTGGTCTTTCAGTGCAGGCCAGGAGGACTTACTGCAGGGATAGCCCAGCCCGAGGAAGGAAGGGGGACAGGGAGTTGGGGGAGAAGAAGAAGCATCGAGAGGGGGTGCCATGGCCCTCTATGTACCCTCTCTGGGCCCCCCCACATCTCGCCTGTGCTGTGGAGCCTCCCAGGGCCTGAGACAGGAAAGAGGCACAAAAGTGAGGTGCACGGGGGGAGGGTCTCGTCCCCGACGCCCGCTGGGAGCCATGGCGGGCTCAGATCCAGGCTCCATGACCTCGCGCTGCCCTGGGGCCTCCAAGCCCCTCCGGCTGGAAGCAGGGCCCCCGGCTGGGAGGGTCCTTCCCTCCTTTATCGCATTTGTGAGATTTCAGGGATGTTTTTTTAATCCGAGTGTTCTGACTTCTCCGGGCGATAAGCACGTCAGCCACACAGCCCTGGTACGTGACAGCACGTCCCTGCCTGTGTGCTCGGCAGGGCTGGAATGCGGGGCCCCTCACACGCCCGCCCGCGAGGGCTCCACTGGGGGCGCCGGGCGCCGCGGAGCCAGCCCTTCCCCGTCCCCACCACGTTATTTGTCAGCAATTTTAAGTAAAGCTGCCGGATCACAAGATATTTTCTAGTTTTAAAAAAATGTTTGTGTTTTCATTATGAAAATAAAACACCTCATTAAAGAAAATTTGGAAAATACATAAAAGTCTACTGAAGAAGAAGAAGAAGAAGAAGAAGAAAAAAATCATCTCTAACTCCCACCCAGCCAGCCAGACTGCGGGAAAGGGGGGAGAAATAAAAAGGCTTATTTCTTCCTACTCTTTCCATGCATTGGGTTTGGAAAAAAAGATTTAAACCCAGAGCTGTTTTTGAAACCCCGGACTGTCTATAGAACCCTGAGTTCTGCTTTTTTAAAAAATGTAGCACCATTCATAAGTATTTTTCCATGTTTTTACATAGTCTTCTTAAATATTTTGAATGGCCACATAATATTCCATCAATTGGACAAACCATAATTTTCCTAACCGTTCCTCCAGCGCAGGACGTGCCGGCTGCGCCCACTATTTTACTATCATAAATAACGCTGGGCGGAAAGCATTTTCTGTCTTTCTGGTTATTTCCCCAGGCACCATTCCCAGAACTGGAATTAATGGGTCAAAGAGTATGAGCGCTCTTAAGGCTTTTGACATCCCTGCCAAATGGCTTTCCGCGAGGGGCTTGCCAGCGCGGTCTCCGACGTGGACGTGAGCAGGGTCTGCGCCCCACACCGCTGCGCCCGGGGAGCGCTGATGGATGAGAAGGGGCCTCTCAGGGCTGTTTTCCTTGCATTCCTTTGATTACTGCAGGCAAAGCTTCCCTCTGTTTGTTAAACTGGTCCTCTTTCTTCCTTTGGAGAATTGGTGGCTTATGGCTTCTGCCCATTTATCTAAGGCAGGCAGCTCTCTGTTTTCTTAATCATCCGTTTGCATAAGGATATAAGTCTTCTCTGTATTTGCTGAAAATATTTTTCTAGTCTGGGTTGGGTTTTCTTTTCCCCCTTCTCCCATTTCTGCCTTCCTCACATACATAAGTTTTTCATTTGCGTGGAGTCATCTGGCCACCTTTCCCCCAGCAGGACCTCCTGAGCTCAGAAACCCTTCCCAGCCCTGCAGTTTGATCGATATTCAGTTCCACTTTCTGCAACGGCTTGTTTTAAAAAATTGTTGTTGTCGTTTTAACTCTTTGCACCATCTGGAATGCATTGGAGGAGGGGGAGGGGAGGCTGACAGCCGCTGGATTGGGGGGCGCTTCTTCTTCAAACTGCTCTCTGCCCAGCTCCCTCCCTCCGGGTCCCCAGAACGAAAGATGAAAGTGGGGCCAGAGAAAGGCAAAGGGTCCCCACCTGGCCACAGAGACTTGTGATCCCCACAGCGCCTGCGGTGACCACCCTGCCTCTGGCCTGACCTCCTGGCATTTGTTTATTTGTTTGAGAAAGAAACCAACGGTGTCCCCCTGGACTGACAGGGGCGGGAAAGCCCTCGAGATGGACAGGAGGTGGGCCACCCAGAGGGACACTGAGAGGCTGAAACCTTTCCCAGGGGGTCGAGCCACCCGGGGACAGTGGGTCATATATCTCTTAAGACAAAGATCAGGGCCTGGGCGGCGAGGCTCTGTTGGTTGAGCGTCATCTCATGTTTGGATTCCCTGTCAGGGCATGTGCCCGGGTTGCAGCCCGATCCCCTTGGGGGACACGCAGGAGGCAGCCAGTCGACATTTCCCTCCCACCAATGTCTCTGTCTCTCTCCCTCTTCCTACCTCTCTCTCTAAAATCAATAAAAACATATTTTAAAAACTTAAAAAAAAAAAAAGACAGAGGTCATGCAATGTGCCCTTAGCTAGGTGCCAGGGTGAGCAGGTGGGAGGGCCAACTTGGGGCCAGGCCAACTCTCACGGGGGGTCCCTACTTGTCCCTGCTCATGAGCCTCTCTCTCTTTTCCAGACTCACTGCCCCTAAGATCCCAGAAGGGGAGAAAGTAGACTTCGATGTAAGTTTGTGGAACCTGGATCAACACGTCTCCACCCCAAACCCCAGGCCACAGGCCTGACAAGGTCATCTCTCAGTCACCCAGAGCCAGGGCTTCCTGACCCCAGGCTGGCCCCCCCTTTCGTTCATTCCTGGACCAGAGAGAACCTCCCCCTTAATGATATCTCTCTTCCCTTCTCTCCATCTGTCCTTCTGCCCATCACCCATCCACTCAGTCACCAATCCATGTACTCACCTATCCATCCATCCACCACCCATCCATTGACCACCCACCAATCCACCTACTTATCCATCCACCTACCCATCCATCTACCACCCATCCATCCACCACCCACCAATCCACCTACGCATCCATCCACCACCCACCCATCCACCCATCCACCCACCCATCCACCCATCCACTCATTCATCCATCCATCCATCCACCCATCCATCCATCCATCCATCCATCCACCATCTACCATCCATCCATCCATCCATCCATCCACCATCTACCATCCATCCATCCACCATCTATATGTCCCTCCAACAAATTATCTTGCCCACCAGTTTCCTCTCTGCCTGGCTCATGCTGGACATCTCAGAATGGTGACAGGGCCTGTCAGAGCTAGTCTATCCCAGGGGTCCTGATGACTTCACAGCTGTGCAGAACCCAGACTCATGGGGGGGGGGCGGTTTTGTTCCTACCCTGTGACTCGGGATCCCTTGCCACTATCAGCTTTTGTGATGGCTGGAGGGGTCTGGCTGCTCTGCTGGAGCACAGGGGGGCCAGGTGGGGTGGAGGTGGAGGAGGGTGGGGCTGACGGCCGCTTTGCCCACAGGACATCCAGAAGAAGCGACAGAACAAAGATCTCATGGAGCTGCAGGCCCTCATCGACAGCCACTTTGAGGCCCGCAAGAAGGAGGAAGAGGAACTGATTGCGCTCAAGGAGAGAATCGTGCGTAGGCAATCTGGGAGGAGGCAGGCAGCAGTCACTTTCTGAGGGGCCAGGGCCAGCCGGGCTGGGCTGACCCACTCCTCCGGCCGCAGGAGAAGCGCCGTGCGGAGAGGGCCGAACAGCAGAGGATCCGCGCCGAGAAGGAGAGGGAGCGCCAGAACAGGCTGGCGGTGAGGCCTGTGCCCTTCTTGCCCCCCAGTCACAGGCCCACGGGCACGCCAGGGCCCCCGTCCTACTGTTGCTGAGGACCCCCAGCCTTGGCCAGTGACCAGAGCCCTGCAGCACCCTTGGGAGAGGGCGGACCCTGCCCAGGACCTAGAGCTTCCAGAGAGGGCAGGCCTGTGCGGCCCTGGACACTGCGGGGAAGGGCACCTGGCCTGGCCCTGAGTCGTAGCATCGGGTCTCTGCAGGAGGAGAAGGCCCGCAGGGAGGAGGAGGATGCCAAGAGGAGAGCCGAGGACGACCTGAAGAAGAAGAAGGCTCTGTCTTCCATGGGCGCCAACTACAGCAGCTACCTGGCCAAGGTGAGCACGAGCCCAGAGCTGGGCGGCCTGGCTACCACATCCCCATCCTCCAGCCTCTCGGCTGAGACGTGCAGCGTCCCCTCCTGAGTCCAGCCCCTCGGCTGTGTCCCCCCAGGCTGACCAGAAGAGAGGCAAGAAGCAGACAGCCCGGGAGATGAAGAAGAAGGTGCTGGCTGAGAGACGCAAGCCGCTCAATATCGACCACCTCAGCGAGGACAAGCTGAGGTGAGGGCCCGCGCCCAGGGCGGTGGGGGGGAGCCCTCTCTGAACCCACTGTCAGGTCGCTGGGGCCGGCTCTCGGTGTGGCCGGAGGAGGACTGAGGTGGCCAGGGCCCTGCCGGCCGGGCTTAGCTGGCCTGACTTGGTCGCTTCCCAGGGACAAGGCCAAGGAGCTGTGGGACACCCTGTACCAACTGGAGACCGACAAGTACGAGTTTTCGGAGAAGCTGAAGCGTCAGAAATACGACGTAAGTCCAGGCACCTGGCCATCCAGGTCTCTCCCGCCAGCCGAGTGCCCATGTCCCCACGGACCTGGCCCCACACGCGGACCCTGCTCCTCCAGGCGACCCTGGGCGATGCACCTGCTTGAGGGCAGCCCCAGGGAGCAAGGGCAGAGGGCTCAGGCCAGTTTCTGAGTCACGAGGTTCCCTGGCTCTGGGGTGTCCTCCACACAAGGCCTTCTCTGCCAATCCAAGTCCCAGCCACTGGACTCCCAGATCTGCTTCCTCAAAGACCCTGGGGACCCCACCCAGAGCAGGCAAGGTGTCAGGCACCCCACCCTGCAGCTGGGGCCCAGGCTGGGACTGTGCTCCCTGGAGGGTGGCCCCTTGAGTCTCCTGAGAAGGGCTCACTGTCCCCGCGCCGACCCTGGCCCTGTCCCGAGTCGGCATGGATGTGGGAACAGTGCTGGTGCCGCTGGCTAACCTGCCGCTCACAGACCCAGCCACATCCAGCCTCACCAGCCAGGCCTGGTGCCTGTCCCTCATGCTCCCCGGGCCCCTGGGGAGACCGGTCCAGGCTGCCATCTCCACCAGACACTTGCTAGAGGGTGTTGGGGGCCGGAACCACAACTGGGTGAATCCTGGCTCCTTTTCAGGAGCCCTGTGCCCTGGGCAGGTCACCAGTCCTATGGGCCCCGGTTTCCTCGCCTCCAACAACAGAAGGATCACTTTCCCACCCCCCCCTCACCTGCCCGCCGCCCCCAGAGCACACACTCCTGCAGGCCAGCAGGGCCGGGCCTGGGGTAGCGCGGCCCTCTCTCCACGCTCCCCAGTGGGCTACCTGCAGGAAAGGATTTCACGGTCCCAGAGCCAGACCAGTCCCTCCCTCCTGACATGCCGGGCTCGGCCCTCAGGGTCCCGGGGCGGGAAGAGGCACGAGGGTCCTGGCCAGCCCAGTGCACGGGGGGCCTAGGCCTCAGCCACCCACCCAGCCCGTAACCGTCTTGGTCTTTCCAGATCATGACTGCCCGGGCCAGAGTGGAGATGCTGGCCAAGTTGTAAGTAGCCAGGTCACCCAGGCCCAGGCTCATGGTATGTGGTGCACGGTGAGCCTCTCGCATGGCAAAACCCTGGGTCAGAGAGGATGTTGGCAGCAGCGGGCATGGAGGAGACGGAGGCCTCCCCTCTCCTGCCCTGGCCTCTCCCTCGGCCTGCACCCTGCTCCCAGGCAAACCCGCCCTCTTTGTGGGCAGATGGGGACAGGCCTTGCCTTGCCCTCCGGGCAGTCAGGAGGAGGGAGCCACTGGGTCAGGGAGCAGAGGGTGGCTCTGAGCTTGGCAGCCACCAGAGTCTGGGGCTCTGTCTGCAAGCCTCCCTCCCGCCATGCCCGTGGCCCACATCCTGCCGAGGCAGGAAGGTAAGTGCCAGCTCCAGAGCTGCTGTGTGGCACGGCCCGGGTCTCGGTGCACCAGCGACAGTAAGTCAGAGCCCCAGGGCCATGGCACGGCCGGTGTCCTCCAGCCACAGGCACAGTAAGGGAGCGCGCAGCCCGTGTGGGCACTGAGGCTGCCGGGGCCGCCGGAGAGGCCTGCGGTGCAGGCGGGCGTGCAGCCCACGCCAGCGTGGCCCTGTCCAGACGCGCCACGGTAAGTCGTCCGTGTTGTTCGCAGATCACCAACCTCAGGAGCCGCATCGACCAGGCCCAGAAGCAGTGAGTAGCCTGCCCCACGCCTTGCTCTGGATGGGCACACGACCCAAGGGCACGGCTGCCCACCCCCCGGGGCCCAGCGAGTTGAGCCAGTCCCAGGGGTAGCCGGCCCTCAGCAGAGCAGGGACAGGACCAACTGGCCACTCAAGCTAGCATGTGGGACCCACGCCCTGGACCCCAGCCTCCTGTGCACATTGCCCCAGCCCAGGAGGACAGCATAGGGGAGGCCAGCAGCGGGCCTGGCAAAGCAGCCTGGGTTCCTGGACATCTAAGCAGTGTGTCCCTTCCAAGTGACCTGGGACAGGAATGAGGAGGCCTAGGCCTGTCACCAGGCTCTCTATGACCCTGGTTCCTCAGTACAGCGAGCCTCTGTCTGTAAGATTGGCCCCCAAGGCCCATAGGATCCATGGCCACACTGCTGGGCCCAGCGGCCGCTGCTCTGGGCTCTGGATCCTGAGCGGCCACACTCCAGGGAGTTGGAGTTGGAGAGTTTAAGCGTTTTTTCACTCCCTTGCTGCTCCCTGGGATGGGCCTCCCTCCCTGGCTCTGTCGTGTGGGGCAGGGGCTGATGCAGGCCCCTGAGAGCGGGCCATTCAGCGAGGTGTGCGTGTCTGTGTGTGCAGGTACATGTGTGTGCATGTGTGCACGGGTGTGTATGTGGGGACATGCATGTAGGAGCTCCCAGGCTGCTTCCTGCAGGACATGGGACGAGGGCACGGCTTCTCCAGAAGCCAGCCTCGGCAACCACATTGCCTTCCCCAGCCAGTGTCCTCGCCCCCACCTCGCCCTGGGCTCACTGGCAGGCAGAGCACCTCAGACAGAAGGGGCAGTCCCTGGCGTCCCCCCCACCCCACCCTCCAGGTGGTGACCGTCTGACCCCCGGTCCAGGTCTAACCAGGGCCGAGTAATCGAGACTCTGGAGTGAGACAGAGGCCTCCCGGGTCCTGAGTCCATAGCCCAGACCTGCCTATCAGCTGCCCCAGGAGCCAGGACTCAGGCGGCTTGTTCCTTCCAGAGCAAAGTTGCTGGGGATCCCGCCATCCTCTGCAGAGAGCTCCGGGGGCTGGGGTCGGCCCCAAGTCAGGCCCCTGGGAGTGGCGGGGGGCGGGGGGTCCCAGTGCTGTGCCAACCCCGCTCCTAACACTCTAACTGCCTCGGCACGAAGCCGCCCAAGCCCGGCCTGGCCAGGCACAGGTGAGTTGCTGCTTGGATGGCGCCAGGAATGTGTGCCAGGGGCTTCAGAGGCTGGGCCAGGCCCTCACCTGGCAGCAGCCTGGTGGGCAGAGCTGTGGGCCAGACAATGGGGAAGGGGTTTGCCAGGGCCCTGGACACCTGATGCTCAAGTCAACTCGCTTCCATTTACAGCAGCAAGAAGGCCGGGGCCACAGCCAAGGGCAAGGTCGGCGGGCGCTGGAAGTAGAGCAGCCAGAGAGGCCCCCCGAGGCAGAGACCACTTGCCAGGGCAGCCCCCGTGGTGGCGTCTGGCCCCCAGACCTGGGGGCGGGAGGCTGGCTCCCGAGCACCCCCCACGTCCCTGTCCTCGAGGCCCCCCTCCCCTGGAGTCTGTGAATAAAGCTGTCAGACTCCCCTCCACCAGGTGTGTGCTGGCTTGTGGTGAGGGGACACGGGGGGGTGAGGAGGGGGCCACAGGCTGTGGCCACACTCTGCCGTGGGTGCGGGGCAGGGGAGCCCCCCGGCTCTGCCAGCAACTTCCATCCCTGGGAGCTCCTTTGTTCTGCCCTTGGAAGCCCCCCACATACTTAGTGGGTCTGTGGGCCCCACAGGAAGCTCCTGGCCCCCTGGGTCAGCTCTAAGGCCAGTTTGGGGGATTCTGAGGCAGTTTGAGGGGCTCTGAGGCAGTTTGAGGGGCTCTGAGGC
>PVJC01024447.1:0-25660 GCA_004026665.1 Murina feae | reverse complement strand
TTTTCATTTAAGCAAATAACTTCTAAATTTACTCAGGAAAACTACATTTGTACCCTAAACAGAAAGAGAAAGACTATCTTATATATTTTAATTCAATTTAATAAATCTTTATTGAGTATGTAATTTTGCTCCAGGGAAACAGAATGGAAAAGGAGAGGTTATGCCTTCAAAGAGCTTAGGGATTAATGGAAGAGAAATTCATTTTGTAAGCACATAGAAACTTCATTTCTCTAATATAATTTTCTCCTTAAATAAAGCTAGCCTTCTCCAGTCCAATCACACTAGGACTCACTTGCTTCTTTTCGAGCAGGTCCTTCCATCTTGGCCCTTAGTGCAGGACCCACTCCTTTAACCCTTCAGCCCTTAGGACATTAGGTTCTGGTCCCCATCAAACTATCTTAAGAATAAAGCCTCAGGTCCATTCACCATGAGAACCCAGGTTTGGGCCAAACGAAAAATAATGTGTTGACCTCAGTTGTTTCAGCCTCAGACCCATGAAAGCAGAAGGACCTTACCAACCACCACCTCAGGACGACAGCATGGCCGACATTAGGACCTGATGCAATGATCCACTACTCTCTGCCCTGACTCTGACCAATCAGGAGCCACAGCCCACACTCCCTTAGCTACCATGACTCATGACTTGTTCCCTATATAATCTATCACCTGGAGGCCATGAGGGAGCCAGACTTCAGAGCACTAGCTCACCTCTGACTCTGGGCTTGGGGCCAATTCCTTAAATAAACCATTACTTTTTTATGGCAAGCTCCTGTTCATATCTTGGGCTTTGATAAATCCAGGTAATAAGTCCCTTTGTTCGTTAATGATTCAAACAAATAACAGTAATTTCTGCAATGTATGATGGTCATATAGTCTGGGAACTTGAAAATCATCAAATGGCCATATTAGTTCTAGTCCAGAAGAATCTAGGGAAGCTGCAGAGAATAGGAGACACTGAGGCAAGAACTGGAACGCTGAAAAGGATTTTGATTATTCAACCTACAAATAAAACTGTCTGTCCTATCACTTCCAGTTTCCCCAAATTCCCTTTCTAAACTCACCCTAAAATTATAAAATACCCTCAGAATCGTGACGTCCACACATCTACCGAGAGGGCTGGGTGCCTTCAAGCATGCCATACCATGACATGATATAAAAGCCTAGGTAGTTTGTACTGGAAAGAATTCCATTTGGCTGTGAACTCTATTTCTAAGGTATCTATTGGAATATATTATTTTTAAATCCCTTCTGCTTTTTGAGAATGCAGAACACCTCCCTCTCTGTGCTTCTTTTGATCAAAGGGGTGGTGATGGTGAGAACAATGTCAAATGACCCAGCATAGCACAGCCACTTACATGTGGAAACACTGAGAAACCCACATCTTGGACACAGGCCAGGAAAGCAGGCCAGACAAATGAGAGACACCAGGATCCACTTTGCCTTGTGAATGTTGCAGACGGGCGGGTCCCTTTAGGCCTCCCATAAATCCTCGCCCTCGAGGCCACCGGTAGTTCTGCTCTCCTGGGAGGGTAGGCAGGAAGGGAAACGGGAGTAGGCTCTGACAGCCATGTACTTCCAAGCACAAACTGGCTGTGGGCCCTGGAGTTGGAGGCGTCTAGGAAGCCAGCCCTGGGACAGGGAGGGGAAAGGAGGAAAGGAGGCAGAAAGAGGGAAGGCGGTGCTGGGGCTGGCCACTCCTCCCCTGTCCCTGCCTGGCTGGAATCTGGTGAACAATGCAAAGCTCTCAGAGCAACTCAGGGCCTTTCTGAGAACCAGCACCAAAGTGACTAAGCTCACCTAAAGAGTCTCAACCAAAAGAAATCAGCAAGCAATCCCTAAGGCTTTGAAGCTATTTCTTTGAGTCAAGTCTGTGGATATCGGGTATCTGCAGAAGGGCGCACTAATACCAGCAGAGTCCTACACAGAAATCCAGGTTTCCTCAAGTCCCTTGCAAGGAGGGAAGGGAGGCTTCCACAACAGCACCTCAGGGAAGAGAACTGGCACCATCTCCTTCCTCATCCTGCTACTCTGGACCCAAAATGGCAGGCAGAGGCCTTCTGCACTGTTCCCTGACAGGGAGCCTACACTTCTGCTGAGGCTTCCCTTGGCTGAGGTGTCAAGACACAAAACACTGGGGAGTAGGGGAGGCGGGGTGGGGGAGGAAGGGCAGGGGAAAAAAGAGATATATGTACTAATCTTTGTAAAACTGTATGTAATAAAAAATAAAAATAAAAATAAAGAACTACACACTGGCCCTGCTCCAAAACTTGGCTTCTTCTGATTACATAAAAACTTCCTTCCTTTGTCCCCCTGTGTCATCAAAGCACACAAATGACTTTAGAAAGGGCCCCATGCCTATCCCTCCAGGCACACAACTCAGGCCAATTACTGTTCCCCAGCGCATTCCTGAGAGGGTCCCCAGGGCTCCCTGGGTGAGTACACTCAGGATATTCTGCAAACCATCAGAACCTTGGCCATTCGTAAAGAACCCTGTTTAGTTCTGCTAAACTCAAGTTTCAAACACATCTTTAATAGCAATAATCAATGATCTTCTCGTGTAAAACTTACTACTATCCCCCACATCAGGTATTGGGGAAAGGAGCTCATTCCACTGACAGAATGTACTGCAAGGAAATTCCTGCTGCCCTGAGCACCACCCAACCCCTTTCTCACCTTCACGGGTGAAACCAGCTGTCCCTCTGAAGCCACACAGAACAGAACAGGCTCCCTCTTTAAAATGCCAGCCTAGAGCACTCTGAGGGACTGCCATGTCACCTCTTAATTTTGACTGTGGTGAGATCTTGCTGAGTGAGGGTGTTCTAATGTGTGCTATCAGTAATTTAATTGAATAGAAAGAAGCTTGTTAAGGACGGACTTTTCTGGTATATTTATGTTAAGTCTTTCGTGAACTGCATTTTGTTAATGCTAGAAAATACAGGGATGAGGGTTCAAGAATAAAGCTTAAGTCTAAGAACACTAGGTCACCTCAAATTATATCCTACTCCCCCAAATAAGCAACGTGGAGTGTTTAGGTACTAGGGAAGTATAAAGATCTTTGAAAGGGAGGTCCCTATACCTTGTGGGAGGGGAGCCATCAAAGCCATTTTGGAAAGTGCTCAGTTGCAGCTGGGCTCTTCCTATGCAGGTCTGTCCACATCAGTCCTTGGTCTGCACTTCCCCCATCCCACCGCCCTGTGTGCACCACCTCTCACTGGATCCGCACCCCCTATCCCAAAGCAACTCGCAGGCATCCCTCATCTTACAGTGGGCCTGTCCCCTCAGAGCTCCTTGCCCCCAGGCTTCTGGGGGACTTCACTGATGTGCGAAGGAAAAAGAACCCTAGAGAAATGTGCAGGGGACAGAAAACGCTGCTAACAGGGTCCCACACCTCCTTTTCTATTTCAGAATTAGAATGCAGATGTGAGAGGGCTGCCATCATAGGTATGGTTTGGTAAATGAAGTCAGACCTTTTCTGGAAAAAAAAAACATACAAATTAATTAATTCTTAGTTGACTCCTTGGTTTGATGGGGAGATCTGGCTCTGTCAATTAGGATATGGAGCTCCAAAGTTTTCACAGAAATCATATATTCATCAAATATTAATAAACAAGTAGCCTTTTAGACACACAGTGAAAAATCTTATAAAGATTATTTTATACAAACAGAAATTTCTGAAGGGCACTACCACAGGACATATAATCTTTCAGAGCAACTGCTACCCAGAGCGATACCTTAGGGTCCTGCACTGCTGCACCCTCATCCGTCCACATTAGAGGAAGGCGCTCTCTCATGCTCAGAGCCTGACCCTGAACACCAGGCCAGTCAACCCTGTGCAATATGTGAAGGAATATTCACAGATAACCCACAAGGTCAGGGTCATCTCCCTGCACTTGACATCCAGCTGTTGAGTGTTTTATAGCTACACTAAGAACAAATAAACCCAGAGAACAGAGTATATAAAATAAATTGAGCCCCTAAAAATGAACATCTAATATAATAAAAGAGTAATATGCAAATTGACCATTACCTGAGACACCTAAGCCACGCCCACCAGCCAAGCCATGCCTCCCAGCCAACCAGAGCGGCTGTATGCAAATTAGCCCAGCCAAGATGGAGGCCAGCAGCCATGGAGCTAAGCAAACCAGAGGCTTCTGTTGCAACTGCCGGCCTAGGCTGGCTGAGCCTCTGCTCACGGCCACACCCACCAGCCAATCAGAGAAGCTGTATGCAAATTAACCCAGCCAAGATGGAGGCTGGCAGGGCAGTTCTGCACTGGAAGCCTCCACGGCCGGCCGGCATAGCTGTGCCAGGTGTGTCAGCTCAGTTGGGGAGGGGGGGTCCGGCCTGGGGCCTCCTTGGGGCATCCAGGAGTGCCCATCCCGGGTCCACTGCCTGGCTCCGCCCCCCGGGGGCCTCTACCAGGCATGCGGGAGAGCAGGTCCTCCACAGGGCTTGCAGGAGCAGCCATCCTGGGTCTGCTGCCTGGCTCCAACTGCTGGGGGCTTCCTTGGGGCGTCCAGGAGCACCCGTCCGGGGTCCGCTGCCTGGCCCTGCCCCCTGGGGGCCTCCCCGGGGCATGTGGGAGCACGGGGGCCTCTGCGGGGTGTGTAGGAGCAGCTGTCCTGGGTCTGCTGCCTGGCTTTGTCCCCCGGGGGCCTCCTTGGGGCATCCAGGAATGCCTGTCCTGGGTCTGCTGCCTGGCTCTGCCCCAGGGGCCTCCTCGGGGGCGTGCGGGAGCACCCATTCAGGGTCCGCTACCTTCATCTGCCCCCCAGGGGCCTCCACAGGGTGTGCGGGAGCGTCTGCTGCACAGTGCGGAGAATCCGAAGCCAGTCCGCTGCCCAGCTCCACCCTGGGTGTGTTATTTCAGCAGCAGGGCCCCACCAAGGGATCCTGCACCAGCATCCACCCCTGGCTTGCCACCCAGCTCTGCGCCAGGTGTGTCCCCTCAGCGGTGGGGGCCCACCAGGCGTGTGAGATCGTGGGCCCTCTGGTGGGAAACGTCCAGGCCTGCACTCACCAGCCCTCTCACCCGCCAGTGCACGAACCCTGAAGGGCTGTGGGCAGCCTGAAAATGGCCCTCAGCCCCTCACCCAGGCTGGCCAGGCATGCCAGCGGGTGGACATCTCCCCCGAGGTGTCCCAGACTGCAAGAGGGCACAGGCTGGGCTGAGGGACCCCCACCCCCCGAGTGCACAAATTTTTGTGCACCAGGCCCCTAGTTTATAAATAAAGACAGTTACTTTATTTGTGATAAGATAATAAGTAATTTTCCTCGTAGAGTTCCCAAGTTTTCACTATTGTTACATTAAGATTATAATTTAAAATAATTTTATTTAAACAAGGGAGAATTTTTTTGTTTTTGTTTTTTGTTTTTACGCAAAATCAAACTAGCTCCCTTCTCAAGTTGAAAAATCATCAGAGTTAAGCAAAAAAGGGATTTTAAAGATGACTTTCCTTAAAATTCTTAATGTTAACCTCCTGGAACATCAACTTAAAATTTAAAACATAGGAAAAAGCCACTTGTTGAATCTTTATATTCTACTGTGTATATTGGTGGAGGGAGGGGGACAAGTAGGGTCATAATTAAATTCTCCACCATCCTGATATGTAAAACAGTTAAATGCTCATCATCCACTTGAAAATTTGATGACACTTCTAAAAATAGTTGTTAGAATGAAGTTTATTTATATGTCCCTTGGATTAGAAAACAACTCTTTAAGCCCATGCTTCAGGAAGCTACAGTACAGGTAAACAAATGCCTGTGCTAAGGACTGATAACAATATTGATCCTATGTCAAACTCATTATCATTTTGTTTACAGCAGCTGACAATTTCTTCATTACAAATGAGAGGTAATCTGAAATAGTAGTTCACATTAGGCAGGAAGGCAAGAAAAATTTATCCAGATGATTTGATTGGAGCTGATAAAATTCAGGTTATTAACTGGATCAATTACCTATAAATGATCCAATTTTCTCCAATAAAAGACATCCCTTCAGTGTGACAACAAGCTATTTTTTTCTTTTTTAGTATCACTTCCTATCCACTCCCTACTTCTAAGCTTATAAGAAACTCTAATTACTTCAAACAGGAACATTCAAACATGAACCGTTAATATTCCCTCAGTTTCTTAGCTTTGAAATGATCTTTGATCACACAAAATCAAATTTTTAGCATATTTTTTTTCTTCAGAAACCAGCATTCCAGATGTACTCTATTGCCTTACATATACCACAGGCTCATTTGCCTGTGTGTGTACTTTATTACTATGGCAACATCAGCTTTGCCTCTTGCTTTTTCTGTTCTATGCTGAGTTAGCAGTTTAAGTAAATTTCCACAATAACCCTTAAATCATTTGCATATTTAGTGGGCTTGATTTGGATTCTATTTAAAACATATTCTTTGGTTCTGCTTCTTACCTACACCACTCTGTGGAGGATGGAAGTTTTTCTCCACTGGGATACATTCACCACCATCAGATCTTATCACCTCAATGAGCCAAATCCATCAGTCTCCCACTAAAGCATTCATGATTCATCCATCTTCTTTTTTCTAATAACTACCTAGCTGCCCAAATAAAACTATCCATGTTACCAAGGAAAATTCTGTTTTCTACTCCACAGGATCATTTCCATCTAAGCAACATCACAATTTACCTGGTCCAAATGAAAAAATTATGAGCTAGCCATGTTGGAGCTGACAATAATAATCTGCTGATCCCAGGAGCCTAATTAAACACAGTCACCTCTTTGTTGCATCAAGCAAGCATTTATTCCTGATCAATAACTGCACAGGCAACATGCTCTTAGAAGAGAGAAGGTAGATAGGTCAGCATCAGCTTATTTATTTAGTGCCCACTGAATAAAACAGAAGTGACTAAGGCAATATATACTAACAGGTTAAATTGTGTTTAACTCTTAAAGTTTTATCTTCATTTATAGATTACCACAGGGAATTGCCACAGGAACTCAAATTTGAGAACCCCATAACTGTCCTTTGATGCCATCAGCAAAGCTATCTTCTTATGAATGTGAGTTAATAAGTCCCCAAAGGAGGAAAAATAGTAGAGTGGAAAAAGGCAAGTTCACATAAAGGACACCAGTTTCCTTAGCCAGGAAGGAATGTGATGTCTGTCACTTTCCAGGTCCTGTTCTAGAGGAGAGACATGAGATAGGCTGGGAGCCTGAGCAGCAAACACACTTAAAGGGAACACTCCAATTGGCATTGAGTAAATTCTAAGTTGTTAACCCAATTAACTAGTTGCAGGTTGTTTTCTGAAGCCTTACCTCATCTATACCATGCTAAAAGAATTAAAGGTTCCCTGAGGTTAAAAAGAAAGGGGCAATGGAAATAGGTGAGAACCCTAGGAAGGGTAATTTCAGTATCTCTTCCTCACATACCCAATTTTGGAGAACTCTATTAGAATTTAGGATTTCATGATAGCGTCACTCCAATTCACTGAAGAACTATGACATGGTGCAAACATTAAGAGATAAGTGGAATTTAGATGGATAGAAGAGGAAACATTTTAAATAAGGGGTTTAATAATGAACCAAGGTTCTAAGGTGGAGAGAATCAAGGTAAATTTGTGGAACGGGTCTGGCAAACATGGTTAAGAGATGCTGGGAAACAGTGGAAAGTATAAGGACTAGTAAGATGGAATCAATCTAAGGGAAGCCCAGAACATAAACATAAATCATGTGATGCAGTTAAAAGGGAGTCAGTGAAAATTTTCCAAGAAAAATAAGGATAACTTTCCCTTAAAGGTACCTATATTGTGACCAGCACTTTCATAAAGAAGTCCATATATATTTTAGACATTTGCTCAGAACAGATAATGAAAGTAAATCATAGCATGATAACAGCAGATCACTCTATCACACACACACACACACACACACACAATATGTAGTCTTAGTTATCTCATATCCCCCTTTATGTCAGTGTTTCTCAAATTTGATTAAGGTTCAGAAACCTTTTGAAGAAAAATTACCAAGGATGACCGAGATAGAAGGTTTTGGGAATCCTGATTTGAGAAACACTGACTTAAAACTAGAAAAACTTTTTTTAAAAATTATATGTGACAAAATACATTAAAATAAAGTTTATAAATTATGTAGAACATAGGCTGATTGCCAATTATTATAGGAACTCAAGTTTGATAACCCCATTTAGAACTATTGTGCAAAGTCCAGTGATTTATACCAAATAGGTTGCTCTTGTCAGCCTGCCCTAATTTCAAGATTAGTATAAGAAATTTTCCAGTTAAAGAAGTCTTTAAAAGACATTTCTAAAATGACCATTCACTTTATCAATTTCTCAAACTGCACAACAGATTTGTCTTGTGTCTCTTGCACCCTCTTATAATGATCTAATGGGCCTCCCTGTTGATGTTTGTAATCTAATTACACCTTTATTAAAGTGCCTCCCAATCCCCAACACTAAATACCAGTTTAAGTCATTTTTATAGAGTCTCCCTAGGGAAACAAGGCTGGCATAACTCTTATCACCAAAAACATGGGCAACATCTTCTGTAGCAGTTTCATTAGTAAAATTCTCACCATCTGGTGATGTCAGTTCCCCCTAAACCATTAGAACTGCCTGTTCATCTCTGAGGAAATATTTTCCCTAACTTAAAGCTCATAGCCACAACTTGAATCCCATAACTGACAGAGTTTGGGAGATCCTCTAATTCCAGTAGATAAAAAATATTTATCCACAGTTGGGGGTGGTGCCTGATGGAGGTACAATAGTAACTGAGGGGAAAGTGAAGTGGGAAGGCTATCAGTTATACTTTCTAAACTGAGTTCCATATAAATTTGTTTGAAGATAGGACTTCACTGCTGTTGAAAGGGGTGGGCACGTTGTGAGAATGCAATACTATTCCATGATCTCATTTTACATGAGATGATTCTGGGTCTCCTTAAGGTGAGAGGGCATCCCAAGGTAATAGGCATCAAGTGGCAGAAACCTAGATCTGTCCTCAAGTCAACCCTTCACTCCACAATCTACCTATGCACGCCTGTCATACACAGGTTGGAGCTACTTAGTGAACTGACAAATCAGTCTCATCACGGAGAATCTCCCACCATTTACAGCAATGCAAAAACAAAAACAAAAAAAGAACATGTAGACAAATTCACTGATTATGATTTTAGAAGACCAAAATCTCAGAGGAAGGAAGGGCTGGGCAGAAAAATCTCAGGAACTCTAAAGACTACAAAATTATTTTTAGTTTTAAATGGCAGCAACTACAAAATATACACTAGAAAGGATTGAACTAGTATGGGTAATCATTTCATAATAGCATAAATATAACCCTGGGAGAGAAAACAATAATTACAAAAAAAGTCCCAAACAGCTAACCTTGACATCTGCCTCCCTAGCTTCTGATCACTTGATCTCCTGGGGCACACAGGGACTCAGCACTTAAGAGTTTTCCAGATGTTCCTGCAGTTGCTCTCATTTTTATTCTTACATCTGTTCTAACAGAGTGAGGTTACCCTTTTTAAAATCCTCACCCAAGGGGATATGTTTTCATTAATTTTTATCTTTATTGCTGAAAGCATTACATATGCTTTTTTCACCACTGACCCTTCCGCCAGCCCCCACTCCCTCAGGCCTTCACCACACTATTGTCTGTGACCATGGTTATGCATAAATGCCAATAAATTCTTTGGTTAATCTCTTCCTGCCCACCCCCATCTTCCCTCTGAGATTCCACAGTCTGTTTCATGCTTCTATGTCCCTGGATCTATTTTGTTCATCGCTTTATTTTGTTCATTAGATTCCATATATGAGTGAGACGATGTAATACTTGTCTTTCTCTGACTGCCTTGTTTCGCTTAGAGAAAGGAAGAGGAAGAGAGAGAGAAACATTTATGTGAGAGAGATACGACTTGGTTGCCTCCCTTTACACCCCAGGACTGGGATCAAACCCACAACTTGGCCATGTGCCCTGACCAGGAATCAAACCCTGGTGTAGGGAACAATGCTCCAACAAACTGAGCCACCTGGCTAGGGTCGGGGAGGCTAACCTTTAATCAGACTGTCCCCATCCCCAGGCTTCCACCAGTTCTCAAGAGAATTCTAAAAGTTCTCTAAGCTCTTTCAGAGCTAATGACACTACTACAACTTTTGAACTCCATTTCGGCCCCAAATCTGTGGGGCTCAAGAATGGGACTATAATGAAAATGAAAATATCCCTCCATGAAAAAATTTAGTGCCTTTATCCCAAGGCTGAATGGGTTAAATAGAAAATCTGAGGAAAATCTGGACTCCATAGATATCCACACACCAACTTCAGTCACCTTCTCAGAATGAAAAAAAAGCCAGATCCTTCCATTCTCATTAAAGACCTCAAAAGCTCACCAACATTAATTCCAGAGATCAATGTGCAGCTTCAAAGGAAACAAAGAACTCAGATAACCAATGCCCTGTATTGTGGTTTACTAATGTAATCCCACAAGTCAACAGGCATGTCTTTTACAGGGAACTCTGCAAACAACCTGGGTGAGGGGCTGAGGGCCCTTTTCAGGCTGCCCACAGCTCCCACTGACCCAAAGTCCCAGCGAGGGTGGTTGGAATCAGGTTTCTGGGGTTTATTTATCTTCTATAATTGAAACTTTGTTGCCTCAAGCCAGGGCTAGTCAGGCAATGAAGCCTCCTGTTTTCTTCATAAAAATGAAATGTAGAAAATTAGTGGAAACTCTTCTTATCTTAGACAGGCTGTATTTAAATGCAGGTGGTGTCAGGAGTGTGCAGAAGCATGCTAGCTGAAATAAAACCTGCATCAGGAAAAAATATTCTTTGTGTCTGCAGACTATGCTGGCCTCCCTTTCCATTTAATCTCAATATTCTCACAGCACTTCCCTCCTGTCATCTCCACAGGAGCCTGCTCAGAAGCAAAGGGAATTTCTTCCTTTGATGTGAGTCCCAGGACTCTCCCTTACAGACTCTTCTCTAACTAGGGAATGGATGGTCTCATGGTTTCACTCATTACGGAACAGGTGGGAGAGTGATACTGCAGAGCAACTCTAAAAGGCTAGTGTGGGCAGCTGGTAAGGCTAAAACAGCAATAAGCCAGCTACTGATTTGCTCCTCACCTCTTTGCCCCCAAGTGGGGCTTAAATATCAGACAATGAGGCAAAAGAAAATCACTTTTGGAGGTGAGGGTAGGGCTGGAGGGCCCACAGGACTTTGATATATGTAGAAAGAAAGATCAGTCTCTGAGAACAGCAAAGAGAGGAATGAGTAGCTTACCTATGGCATCCAGGATTCTTATTTTTAGAAAGGTGACATCTTAGTGTTTGGCAGGCAGTCAGCAACTTGAAACTTAGCCTAGAGTCTAATCCTCTCCTCCACCAGATTAAGCTGGCACATGAAACAGAAATCTTTGCTCATTTTCTGATTTATATATATACTAGGAACCCGGTGGACAAAAATTTGTGCACTTAGGGGCGGTCCCTCAGCCCGGCCTGTGCCCTCTCGCAGTCTGGGACCCCTCTGGGGAAGTCCACCTCCTGACGTGCCTGGCCAGCCTGGGTGAGGGGCTAATGGTTGTTTGCAGGCTGGCCAAGCCCCCCAGTGGGAACCCTCACCCCATGGGGGTGTGGCCAGCCTGGGTGAGGGGCTGAGGGCCCTTTTCAGGCTGCCCACAGCTCCCACTGACCCAAAGTCCCAGCGAGGGTGGTTGGAATCAGGTTTCTGGGGTTTATTTATCTTCTATAATTGAAACTTTGTTGCCTCAAGCCAGGGCTAGTCAGGCAATGAAGCCTCCTGTTTTCTTCAACTCCATGGCTTCTATAATTGAAACATTGTTGCCTTGAGCAGAGGCCTAGCCGGCCTCAGCAGAAAGTTGCAATGGAAGCCTCCTGTTTGCTCTAGCTCCATGGCTGCCAGCCACCATCTTGGCTGGGTTAATTTGCATACAGCCACTCTGACTGGCTGGTGGGCATGGCTTAGGTGTCTCAGAGTGGCAGTTAATTTGCATATTACTCTTTTATTAGATTATATATGAGGCCCCGTGCACAAATTTGTGAATGGGTGGAGTCCAGCTGGCCTGCCCTGATGGTCATGTTAGGGGCCTATTGGGGACAGGGCAGGCAGATGAGAGGTTGGGGTGAGGGGCACCCTAACCTTAACCCTAACCCCTCCAGATCAGGCCAGTTGGCTGCCTCAGTGCACATCATAGCCACTGATCATTCTGCTGTTCTGGTCGCTGGGCTTTTATATATATATATAAATATATATATATATAAATATATAAATATATATATATATATACACACACATACATATACTAGGGGCCCAGTACATGAAATTTGTGCATGGGGGGGGGGGGGCAGGTCCCCCAGCCTACCCCCTCTCACATACTGGGAGCCCTCAGGGGGTGTCCTAATGACAGCTTAAGCCCACTCCCTACTCCCCTTGGGGAGTGGGCCTAAGCAGCAGTCTGGTCTCCCTTTGTGGGAGGAGACCAGGCTAATCAGGAGAAAGCACCAGCCCCATCACCCTGCTGCTGCAGCCACTGCCAGTCACCACAACCACCAAGGTGTTTTCATCAACACTGACTCCAGTCTCTTCACCATGAAGAAATGACAACTTTCTTTAGGCATTTTCAAGATGTGTCTTTCATAGGATATGACACTTCTTTTTTTTTTTTTTTTATCTGCACATGAGGATATGTTTCCATTGATTTTTAGAGAATGTGGAAGAGAAGGGAAAGACAGAGAGAAACATCAAAGTGAGAGGAACACTTTGATTGGTTGCCTCTTGCATATGCCCTGACCTGGGCCATGGCCAGGGAGAAGCCTACAACCTAGGTATATGCCCTTGGTCAGAATTGAACCCAGACCCTGCAGTCAGCAAGCTGAGGAATTATGCACTGAGCCAAACCGGCTAGGGCAGGATATGACATTTCTTAGCCCTCCAGCAGCGGACCTTCATTTTTTTCCTCCAGGAGTGTGGTGGAAAAACCCTAGATCACCTTTTTGGATTCTTATTCCCCAAGTTACTAAGAATATTACCAGTGGCATACAGGGAGCTTAGCCAATGAGCGGTAAGAAAAGGTGTTTCCTCTGTAGTTCACTCCAATCACCGGCTCCACCCCTGTCCTTCCAATCCCAGCTCCACCACTGCCCAGGCCTGTAACCTCTGGCTGAGGCTGCAGGCCTGGGCAGAAGACCCCCAATTCCCTCCGATCCCCAGCTTCACAGAGCCCAGATCTTTGTGATCACCTGCTCTGATCCTGCTCCCTGCCATCGCCAGCTCTGCCCCTGCCCCACTATAGCCTCTGGCCATGGCTGCAGGCCTGGGCAGGGGACCCCCAGGCCCCTGCTTTGCCAGCTCCAGCAGTGCCCAGGCCCCTGCGATTGCGGGCTCCGCCCCTGCCCAGGCCTTATGCCTGGGTAGGGCACCCTCATACCCTTCTGATCACCAGTTCTGCCCCTGCCCCCTCTGATCACCGGCTCCGCCCTTGCCCATGCCTGAGGCCTCTGGCAAAGGTCTCTGGCCTGGACAGGGGACCCCCAGTCTCCTCTACCTGCCTGTTCCACCTCTTTGGCCCCCCACCTCCCCTGCCACCTGCCTGGCTAACAGGCCTGACCAGTTTATTGGCAGGGTTGAGCTGGACTGGGTGCCGCCATCTTGTGTCTACAGGGGAGGCCATCTTTTGTGATAGAGTGGTGTCTAATTTGCATATTACTCTTTTATTAGATAGGAGATTATATATATATATATATATATATTTATATATATTACAGACCTGGCCAGTGTTCTAAGTGGTTAGAGAGTCAATCTGTGTACCGAGGGCTTGTGGGTTCAATTTCCAATCGAGAATATGTACTTGGGCCCTGACTGGTTTGGCTCAGTGGATAGAGCGTCAGCCTGCAGACTTAGGGGTCCCAGGTTCGATTCCAGTCAAGGGCATGTACCTTGGTTGCGGGCACATCCCCAGTGGGGGGTATGCAGGAGGCAGCTGATGGACGTATCTCTCTCACCAATGTTTCTAACTCTCTATCCCTTTCCTTTCCTCTCTGTAAAAAAAAATAAAAATCAGTAAAGTATATTAAAAAAAAAAAAAGAACATGTACTTGGGTTGCAGGTTGGATCCCCAGTCCTAGTTGGGGCATGCAGGGAAGGCAACCAATTGATGTGTCCCTCTCACATGGATATTTGTCTCTCTCTCTCGTTCTCTCTCTCTCTCTCTCTCTCTCTCTGTCTCTGTCTCTGTCTCTGTCTCTGTCTCCTCTTCCTCCTTCCCTTACACTCCCTAAAAGTCAATGGGGAAAAAATCTCAGGTGAGGATTAACAAAACAAAACAAAAAATTAGAATCATACTCAAATGCTTAATGTATTTAACCAATATCAGAAATAGTGAGGCACAGAGAGGCTGAGTAATTTTCCCAAGGTCACACAGGTCATGAAGCCAGAAATCTGGCTCCTGAGTGTAAGCTCTGATCTAAACCCTGTACTGGGCCGCCTCCCTCAGGTGGGAGAAGCACATAGAGAAGACAATCAGCACAGACACGCATATCAGTACCTCTGAACACGACTTATCAACAGGCTCCTCCATATGCAGTGGGTGAAGAAAGGAGCATTGACTGGTGGCAGTGAGATTTCTGTAGTAAATATGTGTAAGATGTCTCCATTCCCTGCAGCTCTGAATCTCGGTTTTTGCTTCATTTAAATGGTGAGAATGGCAGCATCGCCCTTGAGAAGCAGGTGTGAACATTTAATGAAGGAACGCCTGCACAAACACTGCACCAGGACCTGGCACGCACCCAGCTCCCTTCTCGGCCTTTCAGAAGACACTGTGACGTTGGTATGGAAGACCTGAGGTGTGGGTTAGGAACCACAAGGTAAGATGTAAACAGCGGAGAGGAAAGTATATGACAGAAGTAAAATTCAGGGAGTCGCTGGATGAGCTGCTGAGTCAGGGACCTCCAGTAGAGCAGTTTCAATCAAAACAGGGTGGGGGGAGTGCACACAGAAACCTTAGGGAGGGAACCCAGGGACCTCAAACTAACATGGGCGTTTCCCCCAGCATCATTAGGGCAGAGTGAAAAAAGCAAAACACACATCTCCCCTCCCATTCAACCAAAGCTAGGGTCTGTATCTGGAGAAAAATTTTAGGGATTAGGAAGGTAATATGTGCCAAAGAGCCTCAACAGACTCTTCATGCTTTAAGTTTAAACCAATATTAACTAGCCAACATACCTTGCTCACCTCCACAAAGCAGGAAGTGTAAAATGCCATCACACTCTGCTGGCATGGCATGCAGGACTATGTACATATGGCATGCATAGGAATGCTAACCCTTAGGCGAATTCCACAATTTAAAGTCAGCCATAAAAAAATAAAATCACATCAGAAATGGACCCCAGGAGCAACCAAGAGAGTGCCTCTTCTTTCTGGCTTTGTGCAGACCCAAAGGGCCTCCTAAAATACCTGTGCCCACAACTCGGTGGTGACTTCATTCTCCACCTTCCATACCGTTAGCCAGAGGGGTGTTCCTGCAAACACCTGTAGCAGGCCACTAGATCCTCAGGAGTTTCAGAGCTGGTCTCAGTCTTCAGTTCACAAAGAGAGCAGCTAGCAAGGCCCAGGGCAGCCACCCTGCACTTCGGTGGTGGGAGGAGCTCAGGTCCTCTCCCCTCCCCATGCTGCTCTAACCAGGAGGACTGGGGAAGGGAATGGCTACTCTGGGTAGGAAGGGAGAGCTGCTGGCCTCCCCCACTTCTAAGGTCCTGCTCATGGCTAGACACATTTCCCATTCCAAACTGCAGACTCTCTGTCTGTTCTGCTTTACAAAAGTTTCTCCCAGGGTTAGAAACAGACCTCTTCCCCTCTTGACCACGCCCCCCCAACACACACACACACACACACACACACACACACACACACACACACACACACACACCCCTAACCCATATCATCTGTCTATAACTAGTAGGCCTTGGGCAGGCTGGGTTAGCAACATATCAGACTCCTCCCCAATTCACAACCACAGCACTCAGGTGGCTGTAACTCACTACCTAAACCAAACTGAAGTTGTCTGGAAGCAATAATATCAGAATAAGCGGTTAACATCAACTCCATACAATCCAATTCCACGAAGTAACCAAGGAAATAATCCCCAACATAATCTAAAATAGCGGTCACCAATCTCTCGGACCTCACAGACCACCAGTGGTTCACATACCACTGGTTGGAGAAAGAGGCTCCAAAGGTTTCCTTAAACCAGCAGATGCCAACCTTTCGGACCTCGTGGACCACCAGTGATCCACGGACCACCAGTTGCCGACCACTGATCTAAAAGATCTGGCCTGATCCCCTGTATGGTCTTGAAAAGACAAGCTGATTTTCACCTTGACTTATTTATATTTCTATTGAAGAATGTTGATGTGTTGGCAACAAGGATATGTATTTATTCCTAAACTTTTTTATATGAGGCATGCTACCAAAAAAAGGGAGGGTTTGTGTGACATTTTTGGTGACTTCTTAAACACACACACACACGCAGAATAATAAAGGCAGCTAATTTCTTAAGGCTTTAACATTGAAATTTAACATAAGCAGAGCCTCTGCTACACAACATTTATTAATATTCTAGTGAGTAAAACTGACTTAGTCAATCACATTAAAAATTCATCTGTGTTACACTGGAAGTTTTTCTCAGTATTTCAAATTGTACCAAGTGCCAGCACCAAAAGAGAAAAGACAAAACCCCATTTTAGAGGCCTCTGACAGCTTTAATGTACTATAAATTGAAAGTTACTGTGCAATACCACTGAGAAATAGAGTATTAGAACTGTTTTATCATTCCATCCGAAACTAAATTAGAAGAACTGGTTCTCTTCCGACCACAGCTGAAAGAAACCTTGACTGGCTGCTCTGTTCCTCCCGCATTTCCATGGAAATGAACGTGAACAGGACGCCTCCCTGACATCTTCCAGGGAAAAAACCCTCTATGCTTCTACCTTTATTTACAGTTACCGGTAAATCATGCATGTCACAGAGAGTAATGTCAAAACAGAATCTAAGATTCCTTTTAATTCCCCTCCTGAGTACACACATGCCTTCAATAGTCATACATTTATCATCACCATCAACACTTAATATGCTCCCCAAAAAATACCACTTGCAAATTTTCCCCAGTAGCCTATATAGAGCCCAATTTAGACTAATTTGAAGTTAAAATTTCCAGGTGTCATCACTAATGCTGGGAACGACCCCACCAGATTTCTCATACCAAAGAATCTCACTTTTCCAGATTATTAGCACATTTTCCACAGGAATCAAGATGGGTTTTTTGTTTTAACAGGGCAGCAGCGATGTCCGATTCCCATCACAAACTCCAGTATTACCTCTTGGCATATGCCATGTGGTCAGGCAGCCACCGTGTCTCACTCTTCACTCTCCAGATCCTAAAGCTGTCTCCTAAGGTCCCAAATTTAGCACAGAGCCTTTGCTAGGCATGAAAAGAATTGGAACAATTCATTCGAAATCTGGATCATTTTTGGTCTCCCAAAGACAGAAACAATTTTAGTAAATCTCAAATAAATGAACAAATCAATCAATGTGCAATCACTACATCAACTGAAAATAATTTCTTGCGTGAGAAAAAAATCAGCACACTTAATGTAATCTGATTATTTCATAAATGATCACGTGGGCACCAGGAGTCTGGAAGGTAGCAGATCACCACTTTCTAAAGGATGGAGATGAAGGGGAAGCATGCCGCCGATTTCACTCTAACAGAAGCCAACAAGTCAGCTCTGAACACCCACTGAAAGTGCGTTCTGACTGGAGCCCACACTGTGCTGCCGAAGCCGGGTGCCACTCAGCCACAGGATCAATGCTCCATTGTGAACCCCCAGGCTCGGCAAAAACTCAACAGGCTACTGTGTGTTTCACAGCAAGATCCTGAGAGGATAAAAATCGCTAATTCTGAACCAGGGAAACAGGAGGTTTGTCCATTTTAAAGCCAAATCTACCAACTGGCAGTAAAAAGAAATGAAGGTGCAGGAACAGAGATAGCAGGCAGGCCTCAGACAGACAGTAGAAGAGCAAAGCGGAGAGGGAGAGGGGAAGGGGAGCTTCTGGCACCCTCAGGACCTGTCCGCCAGACTCTCCAGGTGATTTCACAGACCCCCAGCCTCGGTTAGGAGAAAAGGCTATGCCGGATAGGTAAAGGCCTGGCAGATGTTAACAGGCAGGAGCCCTAAGCAAAAAGTAGCTTACCATCCAAGTCAGACACAACCAGAAAGCTCAAAGTGGCCCTCCTGAAATGGAGTTCCCAAAGGTATTTTTGGAATTTTGCAATTAAATCTCTATAAAACAAATCCTGCAGTTAAGGAAAAACCCAATGATTTCTTTACCATAAAGTTAAAGGACAGCATGACCAAAAAATTATGAAAATGGTTCTAAAATTTGTTCTTAGGTGTTTTCATAATACCATCTTTTTTTACCCTATTACTTTAATGGCAAATATTGATGCACGTATTTAAACTCATTAAAGCATTAAAGGCATTTTTCTTATTCTCAACAGTTTTATTTTTAAGGCACCATGATCACACAGTACAAGGGGAAATGTGACTAACAGAATAACAGTATCATTTAACATTCAACCTACGCCCACATCACCTTTGCCTAAAGCTTCTCATTGGCTTTCTTTTGATTTTTCCCTCCTTATTAATTCCCTATTCACAGTTATTTTACTGGGCAAGACTGAAGTTCACAGACAGGGACTAGCTTGCCAATGGCCTTATCACCACGTTAGGGGACCCTAGGACACCAAGACCCCTGCCCAGCCCTGAACTGCAGCCACCTCTCTGCATCCCCGAACCTTCAAGAACACAGACTCTGAAAGGGACCATGAGGAGTGCGTTGCTGACTCTGTCACCAACTCGCCAAGCAGACCTTAACAAGTTGCCCAAATGCTCCATGCCTCAGTCGCCTCGTCAGGAAAATGGGGATAATGAGAGCATCTTACTGCCAGGAAGTGTGAGCTGGTGCATGCTACAGTACTTGGCACATACTAAGGGCTCAAAAAAACTGTTTCTGTAGTTGTTATTCTCTGTCTCTCAAATGTGGAAAATTCCAGGCAGCAATCAGATCACCAAAGTTAACCGACAAAACTGGTTTATGAAATTGGGATGATGTAACAATATATGATCATGTAAATTCTTATCACCTATATATAGAAGGATAATAAATGGCCATGCAGCTCAGCCAGCATGGCTCAGTGTTTGAGCGTCAACCTATGAACCAGGAGGTCACAGTTCGATTCCGGGGCAGGACACATGTCAAAGTTGTGGGCTTGATCCCCAGTTGGGGTGGGGAAGCGGCATGCAGAAGGCAATCGATCAATGAGTCTCTCTCATCATTGATATTTCTCTCTCTCTCTCTCTCCCTCCCCCTTCCTCTCTGATATCAATAAAAATATTTTTAATGGCTATGCAAAGATAGCAAATCCTAATCCTTGGGAAGTTGTAAATGTGATCTTATTTGGAAAAAGGATCTCTTCAAATATAATTAAAGATCTTGAGATGGTGAGACAATCATGGATTATCCAAGTGGAACCCAAATCCAATAACAAGGGTCCTGGAAATAGACACTCGGAGAAGAAACTCAGAGGAGAAGGCCACCTGTAAATGAAGGCAGAGATGGAGCGTTGCAGCTATAAGCCAAGGACTGCTGCAGCCACTAGAGACTGCGGGACTGTCCCCCGGAGCCTCTGGAGGAAAAGAGGCCCTGCTGACACCTTGAATTTGGACTTCCAGGCACCAGAACTCAGAGAATAAATTTTTGTTGTTTTAAGTCATCAAGTTTGTGGTCCTTTGTTACAGCAGCCCCAGGAAACTAACACACCATGGAAAACAAACACAGTGATTTGTCAAGCTAGAAATAAAAAGGGGAAGAGAAACTTCCACAGCTGGGGTGACACTTCTTGCCAAAAGTGCTATGGTGGGAAAACCCTGATTGGAACTTGGACTTGAGACCTGTGAAACTGTTTAGAAACTGTACAGTCTGGAGAAACGACCATTTGGATACTTGGGTCAGTTTTGTACCTTCTGAGAGGTAGGAATGTGGACACTGCTCCCGGGCAGGACGGAGCCCTGGTTCCTGGGAGCGGCGGCTCCATGCAAGGTGTGCTGCACAGGCTCACTGCCTCGGAAGGACCGCCGCCTTTTCCAAGTGCAAACTCAGGCCCTGCGCTCCTGAGCAGAGGAGCCTGTTCCCGGGCAAGCAGCACTCACTGCAAATGAAGGAGTAGTTCCCTCCGAGGCAGCATAGGGAGACCCGAGTACAGTGCATGGAAGCTGCAGGCACTCTCAGAGGTAGCAGGAGGGACATCTGGGTGCAGACATCAACAGCCCACAGCGCACATGGCCAACGCCACCCCGGGTGCTCCTTCCTGCCCCTGATGAGGACTCAGAGGAAAGGCGGGGCCCATGGTGGAGACTGCTTTAGGAGAAGGCAGTGCAGAGGCCTCCCTATGTCTGAAGGGGAACAAGACCCCAGTAGATGCTAAAAACCACAGACTGTATGAATCCTGTATATACTACGCTTATCCCTACACATACATAACTTTTCCCTATACATACATAACTTTGATAAAGTTTACTTTATAGATAAGAGATTAACAATGAGAATAAATAGAACAGTTATAATAATATATTGTAATAAAAGTTACATTCTAGGTGACCTCTCTCTCCCCCAAATATTTTATTGTATTGTACTCACCCTTTCACATAAAGGAAGCATTTTACGGCTTCTCTTTGGCATATCTGAATTGCCAGCACCACTACTCTTGCGCTTTGGGTCCTTATTAAGTAAAATAAGGGTTACCTGAACACAAGCACTGCACTATCTGGACAGTTGATCTGATAACCAAGATAGATACCAAGTGACCAACAGCCTTACCCAGCATGGAGGAGCTGGAGAAAGGGATGAGTCCTGTTCAGAGTGGGACAGAGCAAGAAGGCTCCAGATGTCATCATGCTACTCAGAATGAGGGACAATTTAAAATTTATGAACCACTTATTTCTGGAAGTTCCCATTTAATATGGTCAGCCCGTGGTCTGACTGTAGGTAATTAAAACCTCAGAAAGCAAAACTTCAGATAAGAGGGACTACTGCATGTTCTTAGCAGAGGCTCTGAGGCAAGCAATGAAGAGATAGATGTGTTCTATAGCCACAGACCGGTGAGGTCTGACCACATGGAAGTCAGGAGAGGCATTTAGAAGTAAAATCGACTTTGCAGGGCACTCTGGGGAGCGAGTGGTGTGTTAGGTGTGGGAAATTCCTGTGTTGTAGGACAAAGAACAGTGAAGAGGTGACATGAAATTAGACTAGGAAAGATGAGAAGTTCGCCATGAGGAAGGTGGGTATGGGCCTCACACAGGAACCTGAGCAAGAGAACGTGGGTGAGAGGTGAAATCCAACCCTGCATCAGGATTAGCATCGCCACCTGTTAGGGGTTCCCCATAAATGGACTAAGTGCAATGGGAAAGGAGGCCAAGATCAGCTTTGGCCCACAAAAAGGCCTTTGGTCTCTCCCAAGAGGGCTTTCAAAACACCCAACTTGCTTTTTTAAATTGCAGATTCTCCTAGGCCCATTCCAGCCTTCTGAATCAAAAATATTCAGTGTGGTCCAGGTCTCTAGGCTGGATGTGAACCCCAAACTGGGGCAAATGACACCACTATAGCAATCGTCCGTGCAAAAGATAGGAGGGACCTCATTATATGTGGAGTTTTCATATAGTACTTCTTATTAAACTTAAATTTGTACAGAAAAAAATGAAGACTCATTTGAGACTAATTAGACCTACATTAATTCTGACAATCCACATGCTAACTTTAGTAGTTCAGTTCTTAATCATAAATTCAGTCTGTCTAGCACAGACATTTTTTATTCAAGTTTGAACACCACCCTATAGCAATTAAAACTATGTATTTTAGCTACATTTCAGAACATAAGGCACCTTATTTTTTAATCAAGACTTTAAAATTATTTTTTCTTTAATAGCAGTTAACAAAAGTTTAGTAGTGACTGAAAAATGAGCTCTTCTCAACAATAGCTGAGTTAAACTCTAAAACAGGTTGCAGCCAAGAAATTCTAAACACATAATTACACTACTCAAGTCACAGAAGGCCACTGTGCTTTGGAATGGCAAAAATTAAAATGATACAAAATATTTTTTTGGTCTAAAACTTGATGATAATGCTTTAACATGTATTGAGTTCCAACAACTCAAGGGTGCTTACAAAGAATAAAGAGTTTATATCGTTTAGGAATGAGATTTTACTGCGAAGTAAGTGGGTATAAATCATCTTAAAATGCTACTGTACCAAGCAACACAGAGTTGCTTGATTATCCTATGTTGCTTTAAAAAAAAGTTCAAAACTGAATTCTTATGCTAAATACCCAGTAAACAAAAAAAGACAAAAAATGCTAAGATAAAGCAACATTTACCCGAAAAATATCTAACATGAGGCAAAAGTTGAATAAGCAAAAAATCTTTCTTCCAAGAAAGTGCTGACATCAACAAAGCTATTAATACAGCAAAACTCAACTATGTTTGGGAACCCTGTTATAAAAGGATGCCAGATTAGCACTATTTTATATCTGCCTAAAAGATAATATTAATTAATTCTGGACAATTCTCTCCAAGTACCTAACTTCCTCCCTCTTATCCCAAAGAACTAAGCAGTGAATTGAGCATATAGTAGATGATCAATAAACACTTGTAGACCTGATCAATAGAGCTTAATAAATACCAAACAAGTTTATCTTAACCTCAGAATTACGTTGTATGTTTACTCATATAAAAGTATGTACAATTTCAAATACAATCACAAACATCTAACTCAGATTTCAGTTGGATAAACACAGGATCATAATTTTGAACCACACTGTTTACCAGAAGATATTACTTGGCTTTTGGCAATAAACATTTTGAGTTTTGGGAAACCAAAGATTTCCTTAGTAATTCTGAGCTCAGAAACAAGAATATCAACCCATATATATTTTAAGATAAAATTTCATTTTGTTTTAGTATTATAGGAGTGGACTTTTTAAAAATGAAGGTCTTTGTTTAAATCAAGAATCTGACCTTCTGTTATATCTGAAACTTCTCATTAATTTCACTAGGGCTTTTTTCTATACAGGCTTATCAGTTACATTTCTATTCTTTTCAAATTTTCATTCTCTTTCAAATAGTGTAGCTTCTGAAATCCTTGCAGAAAAGCTAATGCTTATGTACATCTAAATAAGCATTCTACATAAATCTGTAATACAGGTTACTAACAATTTTGCATCATCTAGGTATACTGGAGTACCACAATCCATTCGGATTCCCCACTTCTTCCTGCCTGCCCTGCATGATGTAGCAAAAAAGAAAAAAGAAAGAATAAATATGGGAAGGAAGGCAGAAACTTCAGTACAAAAACAACTTTTTTAAAATCCCGCAGCTGACTCAGGACTGTGACATAGGCTAACCACCTTATCTAATTTCACTCTATCTGTATTTTCCCACTAAAACACAGAAATTCCCAACCAAAGATAGTAACAAATTACTAGAGTAAATCAATAATCTGTCTGTAGGAGCAAGGCTTACCTCTAATTACAACGTTGATAGAATGAGTAAAGAAATGATTAGTATTCAAGTCTAAGAGCAATGGGCAAGAAGGGAGAGACCACGCGAGCAGCTTTTAGCCCACTTAGCATCTCTCCACCAGCGACTCAAGGCCTGCACTTCAGATCCAAAAAACAGTCACCCCCTTTTCTATACACACACGTTTACACACACAGTTACGTTTCGTATATTAAGAAAATGCTTTGAAAAGAAGGATCATTGATATTCCTAAAAGAATTTTAAAAAATAATAATGACAACACCAGTCGGAAAAAAATAAATAGACAAGTTAATAAATGAACACAAAAGGCCAATAAACCTTACCAATATATTTCCAAAGAAAACCATCAGTTGTCAAACAATTTGGCATAGACTAAAATATTTCTTCTGTGTTGTGGGGGTGTGAATATATATAAATGGGCATGCCTTTTTGGAGGGCAGTTTGTTAAAAATTCATTAATACATTTTTGGTGATTTGTCCTATGTAAACAACCAGGATGTGCAAAAACTGGTATGTATAGAAACACGCGTAACGCAGCACAATTTAGCATTTTGCATAATAGCTACAGCTTAGAAACAATACTCAGCCTAAGGGAAAGTTGCATAAAAAATCTTTACTTCCATAGCAAGGAGTATCATGCAGCCAAGAAGAGCATGCTCTTGAACAGCTTCCTAAATTTTAGGAATACATGAAAATATAGTTCAATATTATTTAAGATTAATTTAAACTAAGGTCGCAATTTCAGGTTAAGTTTAAATATAAAAATGTGAAATTACGTATGTATGATTCTAATTTTTAAATACATGCACAGTTAAATGTCAAACAAACTGGGAGGAAATGTATTGACTATGGTAATGACAAGTGGCAGCATTATAAACTTTTTGTCTTCTTTATATTTTTATTATTTTCCAAACTTGCTCTATGAAAAAGAAATATTATTTTTAACAAAAAGGAGTTAAGGGGTAAAGAAACTGTACAATATATAAAAAGTAAATAAATTACCTAGAAAGAAATGTTTCTAAAATATTTCTAAAAGATTTGAATATAAAACATGTTCAAAACTAGTTAAAAGGTTATATACATGATGGAATTTTTGCTAGAGATGTGTAGGGTACAGGAAAACTACACAATGTAATAATTTATGAACGCATTCACTTATTGTAAAGAAGGAGTGTCTGCTATGTGCCTCACACCACTCTAGGCATCTTGATCACTAAGTAATTAATTTCAATTAAAAATAATTAACCTAGTTACAAACCAAACATCTGTAGTGAGAACCTTTACTGGGGTGGTCGAGGAGCACCCCCTTACTTATTTGGGGAGGAGCTATAACACTTTGAAAAACATATATGGAAAGAAAAAAAAACACAGAATAATCTAGTAGCTACATTCAAAATAAGAATGAGAGCTAGGTCATTTTCTAAAAATGACAAATGGAGTTTTAACTGAGCAAATTTTATCGATTTTTTTTTTTTTTGCTTTTTTTTTTCATAAAAACAAACTCATCTCCATTAAATTTATATATTTAGTCCCAATTTGGGATAAGATTTTTAGTGCAAACATATTCAATAAATAGAAATCTAGAAGAAAAATATAAGATATTTTTAAAAATAACTCTAAAAATAATTTATTATACATTTCAATATGCTTTGATTATTTTGGTTCTCCATTTCAATGTCTTTAATCCTTTCAAAATAAAATAGTTGAATCTGACATTTTAATATATGAGCATTTATTTTCCCAGCTTCTCAATCAAGAATACATACAGGGGAAATTTTTCTGTGATTTTTCTTTTCAGACATGCTTCTTGTGACAAGAACAAGCAGCTCAAAAGTCACTTCTTCAGGGAACTCTTCTCTGATCAGCTTAAGTCTCACCCTTACATATTCTCCCAGTTCATGGTGTGCCTTTCCACATGTATTTGTGTGTCCTGCAACTAAAATGTAAGCCAATGGAGACAAGGACCAGGACTTTCTGTTTAGCCCTTAGTCCCCAATACCGAGCACAGTATTA
>PVJC01024446.1:0-25544 GCA_004026665.1 Murina feae | reverse complement strand
GGCCTACTTGGCAGCTCCTCAGGCCCTTTGAGGGGCACCGGGGAGTGGGAAAGAGGTGGCAGGGGGTCTCAGCCTGCTTGGCGGCTCCCCAGGTCCCTTGAGGGGCACCGGGGAGTGGGAAAGAGGTGGTGGGGACCAGGGGCCTACTTGGCAGCTCCTCAGGCCCTTTGAGGGGCAACGGGGAGCCGGAAAGAGGTGGCGAGGGGTCTCGGCCTGCTTGGTGGCTGCCCAGGCCCCTTGCAGGGCACTGGGGAGCGGGAAAGGGGCAGTGGGGGTCAGGGGCCTGCTTGGCGGCTTCCCAGGCCCTTTGCAGGGCACCGGGGAGCAGGAAAGCAAGGCTGCAGGAGCCGGGGTCCTGCTTGGCGGCTCCCCAGACCCCTTGGCGGCACCAGGGAGTGGGAAAGGAAGGCAGCAGGGGACTGGTGAGTGGCAAAGAGTCGGCGGCCTGGTTGGCGGCTCCCAGGCCCTTTGGGGGGGCACTGGAGAGTGGGAAAGCAAGCTCTTGGGGGCTGGGGGCCTGCTTGGTGGCTCTCCAGGTCCCTTCAGGGGATCAGGGAGCAGGAAAAGGCTGGCCTGACTACGAGGCGGGGTTTTCCTGCTTTCTGGTGGCTGGAGGAAGATGGGCAGTAGGCAAGCTTGGGAGGCAGGCAGCACCCAGCCCTGGCCATAGCTCAAAAAAGAGAACAACATGCAGAGGAGGGCAAAAGTCTGAGAGATCAACATAGAGGGGGTGCCTGCTCCAAGCCTGGGGGCAGGCCCCCAGCAGGTAGACACACACACAGGAGGACTGCTCTGAGCCTCAGATGCGGCTGGGGGCAGGTCCCCAGTGGCGACACACACACACACACACACACAAGGTGCCTAGCAGACTGGGGCCATCATAGGACATCCACTGAGAGGTTCCAGACTGTGAGAGGGGGCAGGCTGGGCTGAGGGACCCCCCCCCCCATGCACGAATTTTGTGCACCGGGCCCCTAGTAATGGAATAAGAGGCATGTCCTTTTTAGGATACAAATATTCTTACCTCAGACTTTATTATTCTGCCACACCAATGTCTTTCATAGAATCAAAAACTACAAGACAAAGTAGACACAAAATGTATAATTTTTGAGAGATTAAAATAGTCACTATAATTAAACCCAGCATTATCCAAGAAATTGGAATAATCAGATATAGCTATGATAAAACTCCTAAAGAATCCAGTGGGAAATGAATGCAGCATACAAGCAGCGACAGGTAAGATCAACAAAGATGTGGCAATAAAATAAATACAACTAAAGACATTAAAAAGAAATGAAGCAAAAATGGAGTCTGCTCTCTGTGACTTCCTGTACACATTTACTTGACTGAGAATGAGATAACTCTAATGTAAAAACATCGCTTGGTGGCAGATTCTTCTTTACCTCTGGATTCTCTTTCATCATTTCTGGTTTCTCTGTTACCAGATTTCACCTGTTGCTACTGCTAGGGCTGGAGGTAGACATGTCTTTGGAAGGAAACGCCATGGGGCCCTGCACTGAGAGCTGTCAGGATGGGTTCCAAGGGGCCGAGACAACCAGAAAAGAGCTGTGCTTCTCCCAAACCCTATTAGATTCTTAATCATAGAAGCACCTTTTTTTTTACTTAGTTGGGGGACCTGGCAGTTGCAGAACCTACCCTCACAATGGCGGCCTATACAGTACCCCTTGCCTCAGGTTGCACAGGCTCCTAGATTCACCTGGTGCTGAGGATCAGTGTAGGCAGCTGAGGCAGCAATTAGTGCACTGGATGAACTTCATCGCTGTCTCATTCTCCTGCCTTCTCCGGGGGTCCAGTGTTTCTCCAGTGCTCAGCTCTGTCTCTGGCTACCTGTGCACCCTCTCCTTGTGGCTACAGACAGAGATGGATAAGCCAATGGCCACTCTCAAAAGCTGGGAGAGGTGAGTCTCATTATATCTTGTTTTACCTGCTCCTGAGCCTTCAGGGTGCTTTGTTACTAGCACTAGAGGCGGGGCAGAGAGAGGGAGGGGGTGTCCAGTGATGGCCTTGAGCGCCTGGTCAGTGGGCTGCACTCATCTGGCTGCACACTTGAGCAACTGGGGCTGATAATTTAGTCCTTCTGTCCCCAAGGATAAGGAAGGAAAGGACAAAAAGAAATCCAATCGGCTAGTCACTGAGTGGGTATACAAGTAGGAAATGCAGCCATATTTACTGGGAAACTGTCAGGCTTTTAAGGTGGCAGAGGATGCCCCTTACCTGATTAAGCAGTTTGGAGAACAGGGCTGTAGAGGGAGTTAAAATATTTTTCTCATCAGAAATGCGTAGGAATCTCCCTAATTCAGGGGCATGGGTAGCAGGAGTTAACAATCTTCAGAAATACACAGTGGGATCACAATGCCATTATAAGTTTCTTAACAGATAAGTGGATTAGAAAGAAGTTTGAGGGCTGTAAGGATACCTGTTGTTTCTGCTTTTTGAAGAAGTTTGATCCTCTTTGCTTCAGCCTCTTTAATTTCACCAGCAGCTAAGGGGTAGCTGTTGACCCAGGTCCACTCACCTACAAGGGTTATTTTCCTCAGGTGAGGTTCATCAGGGAGACAAACTAAAGAGAAATTTAGCAAAATGTTAAAGTGATTAATGTAATTAACGTGGATTGAAGATGTTGGAAGGGGAAGTTTTTTGGTTTTTTTTCTCCACTGTATTTTCTAAATATTTCAAAATTTTCACAAAAGAATGGAAAACTCAACAAATTCTACCTCAACTTCAGGAACCTTTCCCCTCAGGGAGACCCACAGAGGAAGAATGACTGAAGGTTTAATCAAAATAATAACAGTAATTAACTGAGAGTGATGGACTGGAGAGGATTGTTTTGTTGTTGTTACCAGGTTTTCTGTTATTTCCCAGTAGTCTAGAAAGGGCATCATATGCGATAGACTTCACTTTGAAAAATAAATTATGCAAATGAAATGACAAAACTCTTCTACAGAAATATTTTGTAGAATGAAACTCTAGAAAGTCCTACTTCGGCTGCTGAGATAAATAATAATTTGTCTTTATAATAAAATAAACAACTATTAATTCTGCTAAATAACCTGGATAAATTATTATTTACAAAGAATTTATATGTTCACTATTGCACTGGATTCCCACAATTTTGAAACAGTCAGAAATAGGAGTTAATAGTGTGTCTGTTGCAGAGATAAAAGAAACTGAACCCTGTCAATGTCTTTGGTTTACTTATTTTCCTTTGAAAACTGAGTTATTTCCTGAAATCTAAGCAAGCCTTACACTTGATATAAACACAGCTAACATCATACTTGCCACAAAGTTGGGGTTCAGTACAGATTCAATAGAAGAGTACACATGGGTAGGGTAAGTTAGGCAGTAGAAATGTTTGAACATTTCACCTCAAGTTTTTCGTGTTAGGTACATGCCATTGACAGAACGATGGTAGATAGGTAGTTTCCTTCCTCTCATTCTTCTGTTATTCAAAAATATATTTTAGGGTTGGAGGAGTTACAAGTCCTTTCTCCCTTTGCCAAGCTTTATCACGAAGAGAAAGCACATATCTTAACATATTACTTTTGATTTTTAATGTGATTGAAGTGATAAGCAACTGTGTAGGACAGAAATAGAATATTTATTTAAAACTTCAGGTCACTAAAATAATGGAGCAGGAACATATGCAAACCGGATAGCATTACCTTGCTTATAGTAAAGGTGGCTCAAATTAAAGTAGACATAACCAACTCATATATGATCTACGTGTCATTTGGTGAGTGAAAGTGACAACACATTTTGCTGAAATAGGACTCTGATATTTAGCTTACAAAATAGCATTGCCCTTGCTGGAGTTTTCTAACAATAACTGTTCAGTTCAGTTTGAGAATAAATCATCCAAGATGCATTTTCTGCAATGACATGTGACTATTTTTTTAATTAAGAACATGTGCACAGTAGGAAATATCATTCTCATTGGTAGGTACTGTTATGTTCGCATGACAAGTTTATTACCTCACGTGCTTATCACAGAAGTCAAGGACACCCAGCATTTCTATTATTCTCTCTTCGGAGAAGAAGGTGGTCACAGAGAGGTCAAGTAATTTGTTCCTGGTCATTCTGCTTCAGATAAAATGGAGATTGTACTCAAAGTCTGCCTGTATCACTTTACAACCCGTTGGGATAAAGATAACTCTGAAATGAGGGAAAGAGAAAACCTTCCCTCTACTCTTATTACTTTCTTCCAGACATATTATCATAAAACAACAATCCTCATCTTCCTTATCAATTTAGGGGGAAAAAGATGAAAATAAAGTTTGTTTAGACATTTTCACACACAGCCCTGTATTTTATATACAAAGTGATCTCTGTATTTTATATGCAAAGTGATCCCAACTTTAGATGACCTTTTGTTCATTTTCTGTAGAAAAAAAAAATTATCTCTCTTAGATGCAATAGATGTATATCAGTAAACTCTATCTTGGAAACGAACCTGTATAAGCTTTTAATAACACTTTGGTGATTTAAGAATAATATTTTCAATTCTGTTATGGTTCAACTTCACATCAAAAGTATTTTCTTCTTGGGGAATTACAAAACGACAGGAATTCATTGCACAGGATATTCTCTCTTCTCTGTCAGAGGGAAATGTAACAAATCCAGAAATTGATTTCATGGCTTCAGAGGGCTGATCTCTACGCATTTTGAAGATCCTGCAGTGCAGACAGCAAGCACACTTAACAGAGGGTTTCCTGCTGAATTGGAATAGTTACTGTTGATACTGCTGTAGATACTGACTATCCAAGAAGAATCATGGCTATGAATAAATAATTTCACTAGGAAGTCTCTCATAGTCAATCTTTGATTTTCTTTCTAGATTCCCTTTTTTCTCTTGCTTTTTGAACTTTAATGTTCCCTGGGATTCAGTCCTTAATGAACTTCCTTTATTTCTTTTTTAACCAAGGCGAGCTTACTATCATGCTCATGATTTTGGCATCAGTTAATATTAAATAACTCCCAAATATGCATCTCTTTTCTAGGATTCTTTTGAGTGCTTCAAAGGCAAACTTGATTACACTAGCACATTTCCCTTCTCTGACCTATCCTCCTTCATTTTTTTCCATAATATTCAGACTCTTAAGGCACTCAATTTATGCACCTAACACTCATTCGTTATTCTTACTTCTTTCTCTCACTCATTCATCAAGACCTCCTCTGTATCTCTTTAACCCAACCTCCTGCCTCCCATCCTCCTCCTCACCAAAGCCCTAGTTTAAGCATTCCTGACCACTTGCCTCTAAACCCAGGTCAGTTTGCTCTTCATGCATACACTCTGGAATAACTCACATACACTGAAAATTCTCCTTTTTGTCTTAAAAGATCCTTGACAGCGGCCCCTGCTTTTCTTCACAATACATGGCTCTTCTCTTGTTCTTCTCTCTCATGTCGTACTTGGACATGTACATATTTCTTCATTTAAAACATCCTATATAATAAAGAGGTAATATGCAAATTAGGCCTCACACCTTCACAAGATGGCTGTCTATGACCAGGCCAACAGGGGGCTTAGTGAGAGACGATGAAATGGCTGAACAAGCAGGCTGTGTGGGGCGACCGGGCCAGCGGAGGGGGCACTAAGGGATGACCAGGCTGGTGGGCAAGGCAATTAAGAGTGACCTGGCCAGTAGGAAGGGGGAAGTTGGGGGCAATCTGGCCAGCAGTGGGGGGCAGTTATGGGCAATCAGGTCAGCAGGGAGTGGGCAGTTAGCAGTGATTAGCTAGCAGGGGTGGGCAGTTAGGGGCAAGTAGGCAGGCAGGTAGGCAGGTGAGCAATTAGGAGCCAGTGGTCCAGGATTGTGAGTGGGATGTCCAACTGCCCAGGGATCAGGGCTAAACCTGCAGTTGGACATCCCCTGAGGGGTCCTGGATAGCAAGTGTGCAGGCTGGACTGAGGGGAATCACACCCCCCATGCATGAATTTTGTGCACCAGACCTCTAGTATTCTAAATAAAATTGAATGAAGTGGTTGTAAAGATGATGAAATATAACTTGACTTATTCTAGTTCTGTCCTTCTGTCTGACATATGGAGCTTTTAATATCCAGATGGGTTATATGCCTTATGATATTGTACTTTAGGATCTATTGGAGAAGATTTCAAGCTGTATTTTCTATGTGTTTTGTTGAGTGTATATGAGGAAGAAGGCTGGTTTTGCAAGGAATGTTAAGCCATTAAACCAAACAAAACCCTGTCCCTCGGTAAGGCAGGGGCTTTGTTTTGAGCCCTTAACCTAAGTACACCTGGGGGAAGGGTAGATGAAAAGAATTCTCCCTTCAGGGCCTTGAGGGGAGAGAGTATATTTGCAAATCAATGAACTCGAGGGGCAGTTATAAAGCAAGGTTCTTGCGAGTTACCGAGTTACCGGTGCTCTGGATTTGGGATTTAGGACAACCCCAGAGACCATGCATGTTATTAAAACTGTGATTTCTCCACCTCTTCAAAGTGTCGCTTAGTTTTTTTGGTCTTTCTGCAACATATATAGAGGGTGATATGGAAGTACTCACACAGCCATGGAGTCAAAAAAGGCTTCTCAGAAGAGAAAACAAATGATTATACTCTTTTGCAAGACCAATAGTTTTCCATGTAATATTTTATTGTTTACATAACACTTTACATATAGAGTCGTACTTAATCTTCAGCAAAATTTCTGGAGTAAGAATGTTTATCTTCATTTTACTGTGAAAAAACTAGGCTCAGTTCCCTGAGGTGGTTTACATTTACATTTACTCTGTACAGTTGATTTAGGATATATCACTTCCTAATTCATATAAACATTTAGAAATCAAAATGAATTTTCTGACAGTTTTAAAATAGATTGTTTATCAAGCACTGTAATTGCCAAGTGTTGGAACTATAATACCTGCTATAAACAACCTAGCTACATAATCAACCCTATTTAAGCTTTTCCAATTTTAATTTTTGCATTGAAAATATGTTTAAGCATCATTTTTACCAGTTTTCTTGTAGTACACTGATTAGTTTTACTCTTATCACGATGTACTATCTTGGTTTTAAGCGCCATTTCCCATTGAAAAATCCACAATATTAGACTAGCACTATAAAGAACACATTCTATTTTATTTCTTCATTGCTAGGGTCATTCAGACACTTCCCTCAGGCTTTTCTGTTATTTTTCTGAAAACTCCTGAAATAGAACCATGCATTTGGTTGTTGACTGTGACATTTGCTCCATAGGTCAGACCAAAAAAACTAAGAAAGCGCCATCAATTTGACAGAGCCATATGTCTCATCAAATCAGATCACTCACACTTGCCTCACATGCTTCTGACTTCAAAACTGAAATCTTAAATAAAACCAAATCAATAGTCACCCTCCAAATACTTGCTAAATGACTATTTTTGTATGAGTAGAAATATGAATTAAAACTGCACACACGCACATACAAAATTTTGCATACATATATGTACATCTATAATAATAAAAGCATAATATGCTAATTACATTATATGTCCTTCTGGACGTCCTTCTTGACGTCCTTCTGGATAACCTTCTGGACAAAGCTGGGGCTGTGAGGAAAGCCCGGGTCCCATGTGCCTGCTGGCAGCCAGAGGGAAGCCTGAGTCCTGGGTGCCAGAGGGAAGCCGGTATCAATAGCTGGGGGAAGGAAGGCCTACTCTTACATGAATTTTGTGCATTGGGCCTCTAATCCTATATAATAAAGGCTAATATGCAAATTGACCAAATGGTGGAACTACTGATCACTATGATGCACACTGACCACCAGGGGGCAGATGCTCAATGCAGTAGGGAGCACTCATCAGCCAAAAGCTGGGTTCATGGCTAGCGAGCATAGCAGCGGTGGCAGGAGCCTCTTCTGCCTCTGTGGCAGCACTACAGATGTCCAATTGCCAGGTTAGGCCTGTTCCCCAAGGGGAGCAGGCCTAAATTATCAGGTGGACATCCTGGAGGGCCCCTGGACTGCAAGAGGGCGCAGGCCAGACTGAGGAACCTCCCAACCCCTAGTGTATGAATTTTGTGCACTGGGCCTACTAATATCTTATAAAATATATAAAAGACTAAGTATGAACTACATGTGAATAATACATATATGATCAAGATAATATGCATATATAAATAACCAAGATACATACATATGATCAAAATTTAAAAATCTTAGATTTTTGATCAGAGGTATTGTTATTCTTAGTGTTTTTCATCTCCCTACCTACTGTTCATTGTCCTCCTTAGGGACATAAAATACGAATTTGGGGGAGAGAAAAAAAATTCCCCTTTCAAATTCATGTGAACTGCCAAGTGTCATGGGTAGATGATTCATGCTGCAACTTTAACCAATCAATCATTCTATCTCTTGACAAGAGACTAGTATGAGTACTGAAAAGACGATATTATGAGAACTGAAAGAAATCATGCATGTGAACCTGTACTAGAGAAGATCCCATAAAATATGCCCTTGAAGATTTTTCAGATAACATTTAAAAGTCCACTTCACTCTGTATCTGTGGCTTCTGTGGAATTTGAAAGTAATAGTAGCTGCCATGTTATTTCATTTTATCTTCATTAGTAGCAACTATTTCTGACTTTTTCATACCTTGACTTCATTGACTTTAAACAGATCCCATAGTTTATTCCCCAGAATTTGTGCTGCTTTAGTTTAACTGCTCCTCTTGATCTGCAGTTTAGATAATAAATGTTGATATTTCTAGTAATTGGATGCAGATGTTAATTTTTTTTGTAATTAGCTTGTTTTGCCATTAGGTTGTGGATGACTTTTGCTTATACTCGTAGTTAGAAACAGTTCTGAGTGAAAATATGAAATATTTTATATATGTGTAGATATGTATGCTGAAGTAAAGTGTTTATATAATTTAAGTACCTGGAGATGGATAAAAGGGATATTTTAATAGAAATCATATTTAATGCTGTAAGCCCTTGAAATTATATGTTGTGTCACAAAGTGATCTATCATCAGACTTTTCCAAGTTTTCTATCAGTTATGATGCAATTATGGGACATGGGTCTTGATCATCTCATTAATGTTGAAACCAGCATTTGCTTTTTAGGTCTTGACTTCCATTTTCCACTTCTAACTTATAGCTTATGTTCAGTGAATATTTATAAAACGTCATTTCCATCTTGACTCAAACTTGATCCTACGCATTCAACTTGATCTGGTAAGACCATGTTTCAGTTCTAAGTAGATGTACTGAAAATTCAGTTCTGACACAGACCACCCCAAGTTAGCATAGGTCTCACAAGTTAAGGCCTCAGTCCTCCACAGTCCATGAGATACATGTGGCTTGGAGAGAGGATTAGTGGCCGAAATACTTACCTGAAAGGATAGTTTATAGAATTAAGGCCTTCTAAAAATGAGAAGACAGCTTGCTTTTCTGCCGTGACTCACCAAGCCTGGTCATAAAACTTCAGTGCCCATTCATTTTTCTCCTGGAGCCTCCTCACCTGCATAATAAATCATTTATCTCTTCCAGCCAATGCGCTTTTATTCTCCTGGCAGAGAATTTTGCAAATGGGAGATAGATTTACTCAGTAGCCGTTGATCCCCACATGTGGGGATCATTTGAACATTTTACCTTAAATACATTCTTGTTTCTTCCTTATAGGCCTTAGAAGTATAAGTCGCTGTGATTCTAATGAAATCTTGCTGCTGGTAAAAGTCTTATGTGTCCCCATGGTCCCATTTAAATAACGAATTTCTAGAATCTTTCCTGTTGTAGCAGATAGGCTCTTTGTAAAAAAGTGGTGGGCAGCCCTAACTGGTTTGGCTCAGTGGATAGAGCATCAGCCTGAGGACTGAAAGGTCCCAGGTTTGATTCCGATCAAGGGCATGTATGGTGGTTGCGGGCACATCCCCAGTAGGGGGTGTGCAGGAGGCAGCTGATCGATGTTTCTCTCTCATCGATGTTTCTGACTCTCTGTCCCTCTCCCTCTCTGTAAAAAATCAATAAAATACATTTTTTAAAAAAAGTGGGGGGCAGAGGGGGTCGAGGCTTAGTATTATTAGTATTTGTGAAGATTAGGCCTTTCTAGTGTTACATATTTTTTAACGGGAAAAAAAGATCGTAATAACTTATCACAGACATAGAAGTTTGAAATAGATGGAGAGCTCAGCTACATTTTTTTCCCTGCGCTCTTCATTTAAGGAGAAAGCTTTCTCACATTCCAACAGAAGTTGTATCTGCAGGCATTAGATATGATCATACTTACATATGATCATATCTATTCCTTACCAAATAGGTTCAATCACATTCACCATCTACTTATATAGAATAATAATTTGCATAATGACATTAGAATCTGTTATTAATCTTAGTGTCAGAATAGTACCAAGTGATATGAACCCGGAATGTGTTTTTTAGTTTGTGATTTCCAGGTTTTGACTGAGTTGTTGTTAGCTTTTTAAAAGGTCTCTAGTGACCAAGTAAAACTGGGAAAACCTCCATCTACTGTAATAAGCCCTTGCATTTAAAAAGGAGTTTTAACTCCACGAAGTGTAATTACATGCACTCGCTTCATTTCACCTAAAAAACAGTCTTGTCAGGAAGGAATGGCTGTTTACTTAAAGGGCTGGGGAAACGAGACAGAGAGCTCTGGTGATTCCCCAAGGTCACACCACTTGTGTCAGAATTGGGCAGATACCACAAAATTCATAAAGGGCAAAAGGGATTGCATTGGCATTTATTGACTGGAATTAACTGGGCTCTACACTAATGCGCTAAAGGGAAAATGTAACTCACTCAAGAGAAACCTCCAGTGAGTAGGGACTATCGCTCAAGGTGATTTTACAAATGAAAAGTTGAAGCTCTGAGGGGTAAAGAAATTTACCCAAATAGTGTTAACATCAGAGCTGCGATTAAAATCTAAACTTTGATTGCCAATGCCATACATGAGTATACTGCCTTAGCCCCTAACACAGACCCAATATTAATATTTTCTTAATATGCATTCAACACTATCCAGCAGGCATTGTTTGAATAACTTGTAAACTGGCTGCTAAAATCATGCTTACCTCTGCTCTCCCATTCCAATCAGGATCCTGTCCGTAGGATTTTTTAAGAAGCTGTAAATAAAAAAAATCTTTTCTCTGATCTTGGTGTAAGGATGAGAGCCTGAAACTGAAGGAAGACAGGACTCTTACCTTATGAAGAAGGGTAACACCAATAACAACAAGGAAAGACAGTCTTTGTCATTTAATAGCAGAGAAATGCTTCAATTTGACTTCATGCCCTGATGGATGGGAGTAGCCCAATAAATTTATCATTCCCGTCTTGTGGATCTTACTGTTTTGAAGTGGTACCCCTCAGTACTGGGGTTACAGTCCAACGAAGCATCAGTCTGTTGAGATTGTGCAGAATAAAATATTTGTCCTGCAGAAATGGGGATAAAATGATTATCTGTCATTTCTAATTAGAGATGCCATAGGAAGCCAGAGAAGGCCACATTCGCATTAAGACTACCCTGCTGTGTATGTCCAATCAATTTACTTGCAATTTGCTAAAGATGGGGTGAATAAATCAGTTGGGGTGGTAAGTCCCTTGGGTGCCTGTCCCTTAAATGGAAGCTACAAACAGCACTTGTAATCAGTCATGGCCAAAGTTTCGGGCCTGTAAATATCCCCATAAAGGAAACTTTTGGCTGCTCAATATTTTGACACCGAGCTCTTAAAACCAAACCAGCTATGTAAACGTGTGACAATTAATGCTACTTCTGTATGTATTCTCCTGGAAAGGCATTTTGTTAACGTTCTCTTGCATCACTGCATTATTCATTCACTAACGACAGGTTAAGTTTATTTAAATCCCAAAGGAAAGCATTGTTTACCTTTTATATCTTACTGGATTTACATACTCCTCAGGAAATAACTTCAGTATCAGAAAATAAATAAAAGCTGTGTAACATTAAATATTAATAAATTTATTAATTTTATACGACTATAATAGCTTCTAGACTTAGTCTTATGAAGTGTAGGTATTCCTGTCTCACGTGAAATTGCGTTTGATCCTTTCTCACTTTGGGGGGCTGGTCTTGCAGTAGAGGATAAGCTTTGTGATGGAACTGACAGAAAGAGGAAAAATTTTTTTTTGCAGTCTGATGTTGGTTTATAGATGTCAGTAGCATTCTAACAGGAATAGACATGAGAAAGCTTCAAAATTGACCCTTTAGAATTCCTGTCCAGGAGTCAAAAAGAGGATGCATTTTATTGTAAAATGGCAACTCTGTTATTGACATTTTGAAGAAAAAAATCACAGAAATGTGAAATCATAAGCTTTTGCAACAGAAAGGCCACTTGTTTAAAGCTTTGGGCAGGTAGGGGAGGAGTGTTCCAACTTCTGTGAACATGAAGCTTCAGTTTTCCAATTCCAGTGAGCTGAGTGCATCAACTTCAGCATGAACCATAGTCAAGATGCAATCTAGTTTTAATAGTCTGTTATACTATTACTGAGGCAGGGATTAAGACTGTGCCCATGTAGCTGAAGTCTATCATCTGTGATTAAAATACACGATCTGTGCTCTTAAATAATTTGCTTAGATGGTTTCCTAAAAATGTATTTATTTACTTATTTAAATATATTTTTATTGATTTCAGAGAGGAAAAGAGAGGGAGAGACAGATAGAAATATCAACAATGAGAGAGAATCTTTCATTGATCAACTGCCTCCTGCACACACCGCAACCCGGGCCTGTGCCCTGACCAGGAATGGAACTGTGACCTCCTGGTTCATAGGTGGATGCTCAGCCACTGAGCCACACATACCAGGCCTAAAAACGTATTTTTTAATTCCTTTTATCTACCATACTTGTTAATGAGGACTAAATTTAAAAATCATTTGGAATTGATTTCATATTTAAAAATGCAAAACTAAAAATAGTTCATGTAAAAATATTTAAATAGATAAAGAACAGACTGACAGCTGTCCGAGGTTAGGGAGGTTGTGGGACTGTATTGATTACCAGAGGGAAAGGGGTCAGAGGAGGTAGGAGAAGGTAAAAGGGAGATAAATTTTGATGGAAGGAAACTTGACTTGGATGGTGAACACACAATACAATGTACAGGTGTTATATTATAAAATTGAAACCTATATACTTTTATTAACCAGTGTCACCCCAATAAATTCAATGAAAATGCAAAACACACACACACACACACACACACACACACCCTATCTACATTATCTTTCGCTATGCAGGAAAAGATAGTAAAATCTAGTTATGTTAATACAGTCATTTTTTCTCTCTCAACAAATGTTTTATTAATATCAACTATGTGTGCATATGGTATGTGGTGAAGAGTTATTTGATGGCATACCCATCTTGTTCTATATTTGTAAGGAATCTGGGAGAGAGTAATACTGACCCCATGCCCATCTTCAAGCATTGGGCCCTGTGTGGCCTAAACGATAAACAAATATAACCCAGGTCTCTGTCAATCAGCACATGGTATTCCACAGCTCCCAGGACTGCTTCATCTGCCGGCACCTCAAGAGATGAAAATTGAAATTCCTGTTTCATGGTTGGAAAACAGAGGCTTGCTCTCTGTAGATTTGGACAGCAAAACTGAAGGCAGCCACTGCAGAACCAAATGAATTTCAAGCCCTAGAAAAGGATACCACTCATTAGATAGGACAGAAAGGGGCCTTTCATGTCATAATTGGATCAAAATGAAAATGAAGTACCTACACTCTACCTCTGTAATTGCTAGGTACATGAGCCAGCTAATTCTCTTTATTCTTTAAGACAATCTGCATTTGCGTTTGTGTTTGGGCTACTTAAAACTGAAAACATACTGATATGCTGTACACATTATATAATTATAACATCAACTTAAAATGTTATTCTTGTTTACAAGGATAAGTTAAATCACCATATAATTTACAATCACCGAGTTTTCATGGAATAAAGATGGTATGTTTGTTATTCTTTAATTGACTTTACCAGTATTTAACTGGGTATCTTGTTATTTACTTTTCTTTAGTGCACTCCAAGACTAAATAACCAGCTCCGTTTCACAAATTAATTTATGATGAATTCTCAATTACCCCTTTGGTTATGGTTAAAGAGTAGATGGCTGTTTGGAATTAAAAGAAAATGGTTAATGGAAGGTGGCCAAATACATAGTTGTTTGCATTTAGGAGAAAAACCTGTGGATGGGTCTTGTTAAGCTGGACAAAATTACCATGTAAAGGAAAGAGTGGAGGCTGTTACCCACCTTACAAGCAGGTGAAAGAGGGGGTCAGGTAAAGGCAAACAATGACCATGTGCTGCTAGCCAGGTGGCGCAGGTTCCCTAAAACTGTGAACGGCATGGTTCCTTCATATCTCTGAATATCAGATCCCAAGGGAAGAGTTGGATTGTTTGTGAACACTGGACTGCCATGGCCTGTCACGAATCATGTCCACCGAACAAGATACCCAATCTACAGCCTGATGAATACGTGAATTGAATTAAAGAAGAGCTATCTGAATTCTGATCAGGAAGTAAACTAAATAAGGAAGATAAAGAAAGCCATAGGGAAACATGTACATAGCCCCAGGTGACTTGGATCACCAAGATCGTCTCTAGAATGGAGTCACTTTAGAAGATCTCTACCCTAGACCCTGCCATCATGTTTTTGCTGTCTTACCTTATTAGATAGGCATTCTGTACCCATTGCACACTTCTCAGTCCTCCACCTCCCCTGCCTCAGGCTTGAAGATTGAAGCAGCCAGTTCACATCACAACTTTTGTTGAAAGCAGTGTTTGAGTTGGATTATGTTGCCGTGGCAGATTATTGAGGAAGAGAGAAAAAGGCTTCTGGCTTTCTCCTCCAGATACCCTGGCACACCCCTAGGGGGCGGGGTGTATGTTTGCCTTCCTCAGAATCAGTGCCTGAAGCTTTTGCTTCACTTTGAAAGCAAATGTCCCTGGGAAATGTAAATTTCAGGCAGCTACATTCATATACACTTTATAGATCAGAGTGCTCAGAGAAAAAAATCCCTATGGAAGGCAGGAAAAGAGTATATGACACACTGCTTGTGCCTTAGTGACTGCATAGTGAAACGTGTTCTGTTTTTATGGACATAAGAAGTTCAAGAAGATTCTAGGTCATGTCATAAACAATGAGTCATAGTGAATTGGATGAATAATTGCATCACAATTTTTTTGCATGTAGCTCTTTATTTATTTTTTATTTTTTTTGTTTTTTTTTAAATTTATCTTTATTGTTCAGATTATTACAGTTGTTCCTCTCCCCCCCCCCCCCATAGCTCCCCTCCTCCCATTTCCCACACACTGGTTAATAGGATAATGTAGGTTTTAAGTATTCATTTCTGTAATCTATGATCTGTATTTTGCCTTGTGTGCCCACTACCAGAAGTCAAATCATCTTCCGTCATCATATATTTGGCCTCTTTTATCCTTTACTACTCTGGTAACCACCATGCTGTTGTCTATGTCTACGAGTTTCAGTTTTATATCTCACATATGAGTGAAATCATATGGTTATTAGCTTTTTCTGACTGACTTATTTTGCTTAACATACTATTGTCAAGGTTCATCCATGTCGTCACAGATGTCAGTATTTTATTTTTTCTTATGGTTGAGTAGTATTCCAAAGCATATATGTACTGCATATTCTTTACCCAATCCTCTTTCAAAGGACACTTTGTTGTCTTCATGGCTTGGACACTGTAATAATGCTGCAATGAATATAGAGGTGCACATAGCTTTGCAAATGAATATTTTCGTGGTTTTTGAGTAGAATCCAGAAGAGGGATTGCTGAGTAATACGCTAACTTTATTCTTAATTTTTGAGGAACTGAACATACTGTTTTTCATAGTGGCTGTAACAGTTTATGTTCCCACCAGCAGTGAATGAGATTTCTTTTTTCTCCACAACCTCTTGTTATTAGTTGCCTTATTGATAGTAGCCATTCTGATAGGTGTGAGGTGGTATCACATTGTGGTTTTGATTTGCATTTCCTTAACAGCTACTGAAGTTGAACATTTTTTCATCTATCTGTTGCCATTTGTTTGGCTTGTTGGGAGAGGTGTCTGTTCAAGTGCTTGATCCATTTTTTAATTGGATTGGGTTTTTGTTGGTGGTGGTGGTGTTGAATATTATGAGTTCTTTATATATTTTGTATATTTATCCCCTCATCAGAGCTGTTGCTTGCAAATATCATCTCCCATTTGGTTGCCTTTTTGTTTTGTTGGCAGTTTATTTGCTGTGCAGAAACTTTTTAGTTTAACAAAGTCCCATTCATTTATATATATATATATATATATTTTTTTTTTACTTCCCTTGCCTTTGGGGGCAAATTTGTAAAATCTTCTTCTCTTAGACCAAGGTTCATAAGTTTAGTACCTATGTGTTCTTCTATGTACTTTATTGTTTCAGGTCTTCTATTAGGTCTTTGATCCATATTGAATTAATTTTTGTACATGGAAACAAACTGTAGTCTAGTTTTATTCTTTAGCATGTGGCTTTCCAATTTCCCCAGCATTATTTATTGAAGCAACTTTCTTTTCTCCTTTGTGTGTTTTTGGCTCCTTTGTTAAAAATTATTTGCCCACATACATGTGGTTTTATTTCTGGGCTCTCAATTCTGTCCCATTGATCTGTGTGTCTGTTTTTGTGTGTGTGTGTGTTTTTTTTTCTTTAATGACAGATAATACCAAAGTCACCTAAAGGATATGAATTAAAACATGTTTGAAAGTAACTAATTAAAAATAAAATGAAAGAAATACATGTTTTTAGGGATAATCTACTTCCAGAGAGTTAGCATTTTATCAAGTACTCATAAGGATCCGTATTAGACTTCTCTTTCATGCACAAGCAGCCTACTACTCATATATAATGTGTAAAATTTGGAAACTGCCTAGACATGTTTGTACATCTGTTGACATAAGGAAGTAATTTAGTTAAAAATGTATCGTTACTGCCCAGCCAGCATGGCTCAGTGGTTGAGTGTAGACCTATGACCAAGGAGATCACCATGTGAGCAGCTTGGGGGCTTGATCCCCAGTAGGAGGCATGCAGGAGTCAGCTGACCAATGACTCTCATCATTGATGTTTCTACCTTTCACTTCCTCTCCCTTACTCTCTGAAATCAATAAAAATATATTAAAAAAATATATTGTTACTAAGAATATTTTATAATCAGCCAAAATTGATTAAATTAAAACCTAATGCTGATTCCTATCACAAAAAAAGCCAAAACCTCCTCCAATGCCTCTTTGAATTGTTACAATTTTATGATTTAAAAAGTAATCAACTGAGTATTTTTTTTTCTATTTTGTGTATTTTACTTCTTTTGTAAAACAGCAGAGATGTTTTTAGGTTATAAGCACATCTGTAAAAACAGGGTTATTGTCAAGGGAATTGTGATGTTTGTCAATTCAATGAACTCTTCATTTACAAGAGTAATTGAACATATATTTCTTCTATTTCAAAAAAGCAACACACACACACACAAAAAAAAAAAACCCAAAATATGAGCAGGTGAATTCTGTGGAGGGTTTGATGACTTTCCCTCAAGACAGTGGTGAACTGTCAATATATAGTTTGTAATTTTTTTTTTACTTAGATGGCCTCTTATACACTCTGAAAATTATGTTTCATATATTTAAATAAATTAGAAGTCAATATTAGATTTTTTTCTTCAAAATTATTTTTAAGTCATCAGGTGGAATTATTGCTACCCTACTTCATGGCATTTACTTTTCCTAGACTAATATCCTATCATTTCCTGTTAGCAGACTGTGATGTGCAAATTTTTTGTTTCACTAGCTTGATGGGAAGTTTGTTGCTTGTCATCAGAACATAAAATATTACACTTTTTAATATAAAACAAAGAAAATATATTACCATAACTATGATTAATGTGATTTTATTGTTATGAATATATCTACAGGGAAATAGCACCTTTTAAATTATAACCTGTAATTTTCATTCCTATAAAGTGTACAGTATTAATATTTTCAAAGACATTGTAAAAAAGACCAAGGTCTAATTGTTGGTGCCACTTCTCCAGCAGTATAAAATGCTGTATCTCTTTAGGTCTCAGTCCCAAATCAATGGGACCAGTTTGTATTTACATTTTTTATAACAGCCACAATTGATATAGAGGCATTATCAGTGAGATTCCATTTCCACATCTGAGTTTATGGGGCTATATTAATGAGAAAACAAGTAAACTGAACAATAATTCTGTGTGAGAAGTACCAAAGTAATTTAAAAGACAGTGTGACATATTATAGGATTACTATCAAGGGAATGGTGATATTTGTCAACTCGATTCTTCATTTACAAGAGTAATTGAACATATATTTATTCTATTACAGAAAAAATATGAGCAGGTGAATTCTGTGGAGGTTTTGATGACTTTTCAGGGCACTGAGCCATGTCTTATCCCATCCAGACAAGCCCAACCTAGTGTTTCTAATTAGATACTAAGCATTAAGAGATACTTTAAACAAATCTTTTTTGTTGCCTTGCACAGACTAGGCCCTCAAAATCACATTAGCAAAAAGACCACGCAGGTTGTTTAATATATTAAGTTCTTATTTTCAATAAATATCCCCAAGGCAATAAATAATTTTATTTGTGAGTATAGAGCAATGCCACAATAAATATTCAAGCATATTAATTCCAGGAGAAACTCAAAAGAAATTTTAGGGCAATATTCAAATATTTTGTTGATAATATAAATTTCATGTTGTGTAACTATTTACAATAAATCATCAGTGACTCCTTATTATGTAGTTTGACATCTAAACCTAAAGACTTAGTCCTATCTTCAGCTGACAACCCTCTCCTTCCTTCTACATACAAATACATGTTCTGCACTTGAGTTATATTTACTTATTCAATAAAATAAATCACTATGTGTTTTCTGAGGATGCCTTGCTGTGACCCTTCAAAATCTAATCTCAATTTATTTTACTGGTTTTTGTTTTTAACTTTTTCCCCTCTACTTCCACATTGTATCCTGTGAACTTCTAGAATCGGGAAAAAAAATGCATTCTACCCTTCATCCTTTTGAAAGCAAATGTTTTTGTCTATCTTGTTCCCATTAGATGGAATTCTTCTCTGTTTATTAGGCTCAAGCACTAACTCAAATGTCAATGACTTGTTATTTCTTCTTTTATTTCAGTCATCAGAATCATTATTTCCCTCCTTTGGGCTTCCTTAGTAATTTGTTCATACGATATTACAGCCAAAAACAAAAACAAAAAACCTGCACACACACACACACAAAAAAAACAACAACCCAGAAATAATAATAGATGACATTTTCAGAGCATTTGCCATGTTCCAGGTACAGTTTTAAGTAACTTTTAACTCTCAATAGTTTCATGAAGTGGGTGGTAGTCAGCCAGCAAGATGGGAGTCAGCTGTGAGTTGGAATCCACCCTGTGACTAGACCCTAGTCACATGGCAAGGGACAGTCAACAAATGAGTCACCTTGCAAGCTGATTTTCCAGGCCCAATTAAGCCTTTTGATGGAGCAGCCCTGTCTTGACTGCAACCTCATGAGAGATCCTGAAGCAGAATCAGCCAGCTATGCCACTGCAGGATGTTCTCTTCCTTTAACCTTTATAATGCTTTTTTTTAACCAAACCCTCTGCCCTTAGTTTGTAGTCTCCTGTCATTTTTATCCGCGGGTCTTATGATTTACTTTCTAAGAAGAAAGCTGACCGTGTTCCACCCGCCTCTAAAACTGCTCAGAGGTTTCTCATTAATGTTGGATGTAGCTCCTGCATGCGCCTCCCATAAGCACCTCCTACAATTCTTTCACGACAGACTCCCCATGCAGTGGGCAGATGAGGCTCTCAAACTAGTGCCCATGCCCTAATGCCTTGGCCCTTTGAACATGTTATGCTACCTAACAAAGGGTATATTTAAATTTAAAGGCTTTACTGTAGGGAGAGTGTCATGGATCATTCAGGTGGGCCCAACCTAATCACGAGCCACTAAAAACATGGCATTTTCTTTGGCTGGAAGTGGAGATATGTGGACAAAGGAAAAGTTGAATAGATTCAATGGGTGAGAGGACTCAACGATTCACTATTGTTACAGAGGGAGGGCAGAAGGAGAAGGAGGGCAAGTGGGAAGCACCAGAAAGAATGCAGGCATCTTCTAGAAGCAAAGACACCCTCCTGGCTGACCACCAGAGAGGAAACAGGGAGCTCGGTCCTACAACTCAAAGAAACTGAACTTGACCAACAACCTGAATGAGCTTGGACGTGGGTCTCTCCCCAAAGCCTCCAGAAAGGACACAGCACTGTGGACAGCTTGATTGGGCCTGTGAGAGTCTGAGCAGGGGATCCTGTCGGGCCATGCTGTACCCCGACTTCAGTCCACGGAACTGTGAGACAGTAAAGCTATGTCGTTTTGCGACACTAAATTTATTACAGCAGCAACAGGGTACACATTCCAGTCCCTGAACCTCACTGAGATCTCCAGAACACACTTTCCTATTTCCAGCTTTCTCAGTTCTCTTTCCTCTACCTGCATCCCCTCCAACCCCCACTCCCATCCCCTTTTTTTCTTTATAGATTTTTTTTTCCAGTAAATATAGTCTATTAGAGGCCTGATGCATGAAGATTCCTGCAAGCATGGGCCTTCCTTACCCTGGCTGCCAGCACTGCCTTTGCTCCGGCTGGAGCCGCCTTTCTGCCTTCCAATGCTGCCTAGAGGCTCAGAGTGGCTGGGGCAGTGCTGACTGCCTGCATCATTGCCATAGCGATGACGCACGCTTCCTGCCCTGACCCGGCTGCTGGATACCTGCATATGCAAATTGACCCACCATCTTTGTTGGGTTAATTTGCATACTCACTCCTGATTGGCTGGTGGGCATAGCGAAGGTAGAGTCAATTGCATCTTTCTCTTTTAATAGTGTAGATAGTATTCCTAATGGCAAGATTGGGCAATTCTATCAGCTGATGTCCTAGCATGCTGTTAGCATCTGTATGACTGCAGAGCTGTACAGTGGTTCACATGGAGCTCTGGAAATAAATGGATTAGAAGCTATTTCCCAGGTCTACCACTTACTCATGCAGTCAAGTGTCCATTATTACAATGATCCTTCCCCTATGACATTGAAATTATCGGTTACTAAATTCTTGTCTAGATTATAAGAATTCTGAGTGCAGAATCCATGAGTTATTTTCTTTTGTGTATCTCCAGGTTTAGACATTAACATTGGTACATAGTAACCACTTATTATCTGTTTACCAAACCAAATGTGTATGTTGCCTTGCTTTACCACTTGCAAAGAATATTTGTGAGTATTATCTTATGGCTCACTATGAGCTCATGTAACTTGATACTATCCATATATCTCTATTTTATATACAAGGAAACCAAAGCATAAAGTGTCCAGCACAGGCGAGAAAGCTGTGTCACACTGGAAGTTTTTACTTCAAAGTCTGTCACACTCTCAAAGCATATTCTCATCATGGGAACATTTCCTCGTACGACAGATTTCCTCATTAGCTGTAGGCAGCAGACCCGAAGCTGAGACTTGTCATCATTGTCATCATTGTCATCATGGGATTTAAGTTATGCACAACATAGTTCCCTATGCATAATTCTGTTGGAGACACAAGAGCCCTATTCATCCTTGAGCGCACTTTACACCTGGATAATTATAGCGGACAACTTGAATGGAATTGAGTACCATACTGCTGTGAGTCTTCTTTCATAAAATGACTGCCCAGGGAATAGAAAGATTATTCATGAAGAACAAGAATTCTCTGACTTTATACTGTCCTGTCAAGTACCCAGGGAGCTGCTTACATGTGACCCAGACTGGATAAAAGCAATTAAAATGACTACTGATAAGTATCAAATTATTTTCTTTTATGGAATGTGAATATATTAAATGAGCAATAAGGGTGGAACTGTTGCCTTTGTCTTAGGTGACACCAAGCAAGATGTATTTGGCATATTTAATTCCAAATGTTTTTACTGCAATCACGGCATATTATTGACCCCTGAAAAAAACTTTTTCTCCCCACCTGTTGTGTATCTGTATCTTGTCCATCCTTCAGAAACAAGTACATGTCCTTTGTATACTTTATAATTCTCTCCAACTGTATTCTGATATACAATGTTAAACTATATAATTTCAAGTAATTATTTTATACTTACAAAAATGACTAGTTTATATTTTGACTGAATATACCTACTTTGAATTCATCACCTATTATTTTATTTACTCTTTGAGTTGAAGAGATCTGAAAATGCTTTGGAAAGCTATTAGGTAACCATAGAAAAAGCTCTAAATTATAATATATAGAGAAAGTTATTTACAAGTATGTATGTGTGTATATATCTAACACATATCATTTATGTGTTGTCTACACAATCAAGTAAGAAACTATACAGGTGTGGGAAAAAGTATGTCTGCAGTTGTGAGTACACAAAATAGTTTAACCTTGTATTATTACTTATTAATTATTCTATTATTTTCCATATGAACATCTCTAAACTTACTTTTGCCCAGACCTCTGTGTATGTATGTATCCCATATAATAAAAGCTTAATATGCTAAGTGTCCAGTTGTCCTTTCAACCAATCAAAGCATAATATGCTAATTGATATTCTAAGGCTGCTCAACCACTCACTATAATGTGCAGTGGCCACCAGGGGGAAGATGCTTCAGCCAGTAGGTTAGCTTACTGCTGGGGTCTGGCTGATTGGGACTGAGTGAGATAGGCCAGGCATGCCCTGGAACCTTCCCATGGAAGCTCCCTGGCTGGCCAACCTCCCGTGACCCTCCCTGGCCCCAGTCACGCACTGGTTGGGTCCCTTGGCCTAGCCTGCTCTCTCTCACAATCTAAGACCCCTTGGGGGATATTGGAGAGCTGGTTTTGGCCCAATCCCACAGTCTAGTCTGGGGGATTCCATGGTGCACAAATCTGTGCACTGGGCCTCTAATATATATATATATATATATATATATATATAATGCTGGAGTTCATTGAATGCTTGTTGAGTGTTAAACCCTGGTTAAGGGCTATAGGTACATTCTTTAACTTCAGTTGTAAGCTTTTTTTTTTTTAAGCATTTTTATTGGTTTGAGAGAGGAAAGAAGAAAGAGACGGAGATAGAAACATCAACGATGAGAGAGAATCATTGATTGGCTGCCTCCTGCACACCCCCTACTGGTGACGGAGCCTGCAACCTGAGCACATGCCCTTGACTGGAAATGAACCTGGGACACTTGAATCTGCAAGCTGACGCTCTATCCACTGAGCCAAACCAACTAGGGCTAGTTGTAAGCTTTGAGTTAGGTATCATTACACCAATTTTAGAGAAAAAATAGATTAAAAAACTTAAATAATTGAATCAAATCCATACACGTATAAAGAATAGAGCCATTTTTCAGATCCAAAACTTCTGTCCCAAAACCTATTCAAAAGTGATCCTCCAAGCCCCCCCCCAACCCCGTTACTAACGAACAAGGCAACCACATACAAAAAGGAGCTGAGTATTTTTAGAGGCAACCAGTGTTTCACTTGCAAACGTAAAAAAGGATATGCCATTTCATTATCTCTTCTGATATGCTGCCTTAGAATTTGTTTAGTAAAAAACAAACGAAAGAAATTCCAACAGAACAGAATTCAAACAGCATTCCCTATTACTCCTTCTCAGAGAATTAGCAATGTTCTTGAGTAGATCTGTGAATGCTAAACAGACATAAGAAAGCCTCAATATTACATGTTTTCAAGTGGTGACATTGAGCAAAATAGCAAAGGAAACTCAATTTTGACCTCACTTGAAAAAAGTTTTCCTTTTAAAGCCCCGTGGGATTATTTTAGTCTCACTAGGCGAATCCAAACTAATTTTAAGGTCCTTAACCTTGATTATATCTGCAAAGTTCCTTTTGCCTTACGATATTACATACACACAGGTTCCAGTCATTAGGATGTGGAAATTTTGGGAGAAGCCATTGTGTGTACTGCAGGAATGTTGGAACTTTTCTTGTAAGGGAGATGCTTGCCACTTCAAGTGCCATTTTCTGTGGAAAGATAATAGACCCAACAATAATTTGAAAAGGGGTTGGCTGCCTGGCCCATGTCCAGGCTCCAAGCAGTTTTACAACTGCAAACGAAGGTGGTGTTGTGCAGAGCCTGAGATGGAGCATCACCAGCCATGGCCTTCCAGTGGAGCAGAGTGAGAAGCTGGAAGCCACGGTTCTTTTCCAGCATCTCACTTGTTTCAGCAGCAGACATGTGCAGCCTCTGCCTGTTACTCCCCTTCCCTGATTGCAGTCTGCTCATTGGTGTGCAACCTCCTCATGAATAAGCATGAACAGAAACTTAAAAAATCCCCTTCTTGTTCAAAAATCAGGCATTAAATTTAAATAGCTTATTACGGTGTACATATGTACTCCTACACCATGCATGTACACCAGAATTTATGTTGCAGAGTTTGTAATGGAAAGGGAAAGGCATATTCCTTTCCCGCTCTAGAACTGTTGTTTTGGAATAACTAAGATTTCTCTATGTTTATTTATTACTGTTGAGAGATGAAACCAAAGAGCTTACAGCCTTCCTTGGTAAACACTAAATGAGACATGTGACCTGCCGGCTGTGAGTTTGACACACTTGGCACTAGAGTGTATCAGAGAGCCAGCATAGAACAAACATTTATTTCATTCCATTTCTTACAGTGTTTTCTCAAGGAATCTCTCTTTTTTTGTTTTCCATCTGTGCTCAGAAATAGGCATTTTATAAATTTTATATGCCCTTTCTTTTCTCCTTCATTGATGATTACTAGAGATGAAGTACACTTTCAGTTAATGAAGGAAAAAAAGAATATTAAGTTTATAGGTAGATCTTGCTTTTCAATCTTTCAGCTGAATCATAAACTTGCATTTTTTTCTTTCTTTTTTTTTTTTGCTACACTGATCTTGAGTATTATTTGACTGACTTTTCTTGAGTCTGTTTCACTCTTCCCATGCCAGATAGCCTCACATAAACCTTAGAGAAATTGCATTCTTTTAATATTTTATAATGCAGTTTTGTACTCATTCATTTATTCATTCATTACTAAATAATAGTTTGACAAGTGTCTATTGTATTTCAGAACTAGTTCTAAGTGTGAGGATACAGTGGAGAACAAAAGAGGCACAAATTCCAAGTCTCACAGAGCTTGCAGCTTAGTGACAGAGCATCTCCTAAAACCCTAACAGCTGTGCTCTGTATAACTCCAATGAATGGGTGCTTTCCCCATGGGTTATATCATGGATGGTGCCTCCTGGAGGAAGGCAAGGTTAGAGCCTTAGTAAGTGCAGACTACCAATCTATATATATAAGCCTAAGTGACCATCACAACTGAATGGACAACCGTACAGGCTGCATGGGACGACCAGGCTGGCAGGGGGCTTAGTGAGGGGCGACCAAATGACTGAGCAACAGGCTGTGTGGTGTGACCAGGCTGGCAGAGAGGGCCAGTGAGAGGCAACTAGGCTGGTGGGGGGTGCACTTGGGGATGACCAGGCCAGTAGGAGTGGGGAG